>CM028350.1:14854804-15141821 GCA_016618105.1 Dendrobium huoshanense
CCTTCCACAGATGAGAAACTCTAGATGAAGAAAAAGCAGAGCGATCCTTGAAGCAACCCTTGTGAATCCCCTCACAGGCTCCCCCTCACAAGATCCTCTCTCTCTCCCTCTCTCTCTCTTTCTCTCCTCAAGTCTTCTCAGGTTAAGGCAGCAGCAAAAGATTTGTTCAAAATGTTGAATAAGAGCTCTTAAATAGAAGAGCTTCAAAGGAGCTCATTAATTGCAAGTTGCCGATAATATCATCCTGGCCGATATGGACATCGGCCCGGCCGATCAGTACAAATCTTAGAAGATCAGCCAGAGCATCGCCCTGAATGTAAACTAGATGATTGAACTTTAGCTTGATCATCCAGGCCGATCTCATGATCATCCCGGTCGATCAGTTCAAATCAGAGAAAAATCGTCCAGAGCATCGGCCTGAATTCGAGCTGGCCGATATTTATCGTCCAGAAGTAACTAAGGATTTTGAATATATCGTCCTGGCCAATCCTACGATCGTCTAGGATGATATGATCGTATCAATCATCCTTAATTACTCCCTTGATTTCCTGATCAGTTAAGGCATAATTTGTGAATATCGTCCAGGCCGATCAAAGATCATCCTGGCCGATTATTAAAAAATAAATATTACCTTAATTATCTATGGCAGTAATTTCTTTCTGTTTTGAGCTTATCATCATGGCCGATACACATATCGTCAGGATGATCTGTTAATGACGGCTGCCTTAATTAAGAATCCTTATTTAGATTTTATGTTTTAAGCCTGAACGTCCAGGACAATGTAAATATCGTCCTGTCCGATTTGGGTAAAAATAAAAATTCTAAGTCTCTCAAGTGTGTGTGTGTGTAGGGTTTCTTATCATCAGTCTCTTTGAACATTATAAGTAGGCTCAAGAAAAAAAAACAAAGTACAGACTGACTCAACCCTAAACCTATGCAATCTTGAGCTGGCTTCATTTGTTTATCCGATCTTCGATTCTGGAAAAGTTAGAAGTAATAGGCAGTCCAAGAGAATCAAAAGTATTTGTCAATTATCAAAACATAAGTCATGAAAATAGATTTGCTATAATCTCCCCTTTTTGATGATGGCAAAACACTACAAAAATAATTAGTAGTAAAATTACATGAACGACAAGTGTAAAAATATCATAAACTTCTCCCCCTTTTGACATATCAAAAAGGAGGAGGGAACATAAAGAACAATAGCAAATCACAACACTTTTTTTTTAACAAAGGCATGAAAATGATGTAGTATTCTATGTGATTGATTTAAAAATTTGTGGGTTAATGAGTTAACAATTTCAACAATCCATAGAACAGTAGAATATCCGGTCATGGTTACCCTTAGCTAAGACATTTTCTTAGGATAGAAACATCTTTTGAAATCAATGACCTAAAAAAAAGAATTAATTGGATATAAAAAAAAGAATCCATCCATCACATGGTTTAAGAAAAACTATCTTTATAAAATAATGAACAAATGTAAATCTGTCACGATAGCAAAATAATCGAAATCAAGCCTTTGAGAACCAAAACTTCTAAGTTCTAAAAGATTTAAAAAGAGAGAAGAGCTTGCTTTTGAGTGGGCTCATTTTATGCCTCTTATCAATTGAGTGGCGCTTTGCGCATCTCTTTATAGATTTTTAATTTTGGCTTTTTTGCGCTTCTTTTGTTGGCGTCATTGGCCAAATTTTTTTTTATTTTTGCAAGCTACATTCTCTTTTATAACCTCTTAACAAAAATCTTAGTTATGAATATATCTTCTCAGATATTAGAGAATAGGAGCTCTCTCTAACATAAGGAAGAATTACTACAAATAGAATTAATAATCAAAGACAAGAGTAATGAGGGATCTTTATGTGACAAAAAACTTTAAACATTATAAATACAAGATAGATTTGCTTAAGAAAGCTTAAGAAAAGATCTCAATTTCATACACAATCTTTAATTTGAGATAGATTTTTGATTAGAAAAAAAAATTATGCCACTAAAATAGTTTAGAGAAAGAGACACAATCACAAAATATTTTTACCATCTAAGAGATTAAGAGATGGAAAAACACATTGACTACAAATTTTCAAAAATAAGGGCATGGAATATGTTATCATTTTAATGATGATTTTGAAAACTAAAAAAAAATAAAAGAAAGTAAAACACGTCAGAAGCAAAAAATAAAACAAAAGAAAAAGAAAGTAACTAAAAAATCAAGTTTCATGCGTTTATGTCAATCACACCCAATCTGGTCCTTAAAAAACTGAAAGTGTCGAAGGCCAGTGGTTTAGTAAAGATGTCAGCGAATTGAGTTTTAGTTGTCACATGGTGTAACTCAATGTCTCCCTTAGTCACATGATCTCTAATGAAGTGATGCCTAATGTCAATATTCTTAGTCCTTGAATGTTGAATTGGATTCTTAGAGATGTATATGGCACTAATGTTATCACAAAAGATTGAGATGGTGCCTATAGGTAATCCTAAATCCAATACCTATTGTTTCAACCAAAGAACTTAGGCCACACAACTTCCAAGAGCGATGTACTCAGCTTCAGCAGTGAAAAGTGCAACAGAGTTTTGCTTCCTACTATACCAAGAGACCAAAGACTATCCAATGAATTGACAAGTTCCTGAAACTCTTTTTCTATCCACCTTACATCCTGCAAAATCAGAGTCAGAAAATCCAAAAAATCTCAAAAAAAGTGTTGTGTCTAGGGTACCAAATCCCTAAGCCTTGTGTCCCCAAAAGGTATATAAAAATTCTCTTAACAGCAGTCATGTGGGACTCCTTAGGGTTAGCTTAAAATCTAGCATAAAGGCAAACACTAAACATAATTTCAGGTCGGCTCACAGTCAAATAAAGTAAGGATCTAATCATGTCTCTATACTTCTTCTGATCAACAGATTTACCACTTGGGTCCTTATCCAATGGAGCACTAGAAGTCATGGGAGTGTTAATTGGCTTAGCTTTTTCCATCACATACTTCTTCAAAATGTCCTTTATGTATTTTATTTTATTTAAAAAGGTTCCATCCTCTAATTGTTTTATGCTAAACCCAAAAAAGTAAGACAACTCTCCCATCAAACTCATCTCAAAATATCTACTCATTATTTTAGAAAAATCATCACATAATTTCTTATTAGAAGATCCAAAGAGTATATCATCAACATAAATCTGAACAATGAGTAAATCATCTCCAACTCTCCTAAGAAAAAGGGTGGTGTCTATACTCCCCTTGACAAACTCCCTCTCTAGTAAGAATGTACTAAGCCTCTCATACCAAGCTCTTGGTGCCTGCTTTAAATCATACAAAGTCTTTTTAATTTAAAAATATGACTTGGAAATTGGTCTCAAAACCTGGGGGTTGTTCTACAAACACATCGTCTTTTATTTCCCCATTTAAAAAGGTACTCTTGAAATCCATTTGAAAAAGCTTAAATCCTTTATAACAGGCAAAGGCTAATAGTACTCTAATGGCTTCCAATCTACTTACAGGGGAAAAAGTCTCCTCAAAGTCTATCCCTTCTATTTGGTTATACCCCTTAGCCACCAATCTTGCTTTATTCCTAACCACTACTCCTGAATCATTCACCTTGTTCTTAAAAATCCACTTTGTTCCAACTACACTTTATCTCTTAGGTCTTTCTACAAGCTCCTAAACATCATTCCTAATAAATTGATTCAATTCATCTTTCATTGCTAAAATCCAAAACTCTTCAGTAAGGGCTTGGTTAATGGTGGTGGGTTCAGTCATTAAGATAAAGGCAGAGTGGTTCACCTCCTTCCTAAGTCCATGTCTAGTCTTAACTCCACTAGAAGGGTCTCCTAAGATCAAATCCTTGGGGTGACTGGTAGAGTATCTACAATCTCTAGGCAAAATGTGAGAAGGTCCAACCCTTTCATCCAAATCAATATTTTTTACTCCTTGGGTGACTTCTCCTACTCCTTCATTACTTTGGTGTTCTACCCCCTTCCCCAAATTTTCTACTCCACTAGTAATCTCTCCAATATCATCATCATTCTCAACTCCATGTTTCTTAGGATTAGACTCATCAAATACTACATGGTTTGTCTCTTCCACCATCAAAGTTCTCTTGTTAAACACCCTAAAAGACTTCCGAACACTTGAATATCCCAAGAATACTCCTTCATCAGATTTACGATTAAATTTTCCCAAGTGAGACTTCCCATTATTGTGAATAAAAACCTTACAGCCAAAGACATGAAGGTGGGAAAGAATAGATGTCCTACCCTTAAGGATCTCATAGGGTGTCTTTTCTAATTTGGCTCTAACATTAACCATATTCAACACATAACATGATGTGTTAACTGCTTCAGTCCAAAAGTATTTTGGAAGTGAATACTCACTAAGCATAGCTCTAGCAGCTTCCACCAAGGTCCGGTTCTTCCTTTCAGATACCCTATTCTACTGAGGGGTCCTAGGAGTTAAAAAATTGTGGCTAATCCCCTTGTCCTCACAAAAATCTCCAAATCTTTTATTCTCAAACTCTCCCCCATGATCACTATGGATGGTCAAAATCTCACAACCTAGCTTTTTCTGAATCCAAGTAGAAAATGTTTTAAACTCCTCAAAAGACTCATTTTTATGTGAAAGAAATCTAGTCCAAGTGAACCTTGAGTAGTCTTCAACAATCACAAATTCATAGACATTCCCTCCCAAGCTGGCAGTGCTAATAGATCAAAACAAATCCATGTGAAGGACTTCTAAAGGTTTAGAGGTGCTAATGTCCTTAATGGGGTGAAAGGTGCAGTGGACTTGCTTTCCTAGTTTACAAGCATCACAAAGGTGGTCTTTTGAAAACTTGAGTTTGGGGACACCTCTAACTAGGTCTTTTTGGGTCACTTTTCTAAGGGTTTTCATACTTGCATGACAAAGTCTTCGGTGACACAACCAAGAATCATCAATCATTATTTTTAAGCAAAATGAAGCAGCACATTGAATGTTATTTAAATCAAGCATGTTGACGTTATTGATCATCTTTCCCAACAAAATAGTGTTGTTACTTAAACTTACAATGCATGAATTTGCAAAGAATTGCACGATGAAGCCTTCATCACAGAGTTGACTGATGTTGAGTAAGTTGTGCTTCAATCCATATACAAGCAAAATATTTTTAATCATAAGGTTCTTGGAATTATCAATTATACTTGCGCCTACCACCTTCTTGGTGGTGTTGTCTCCAAGAGTAACCTTGCCTCCAGTCATGGACTCTAGTACAACAAACTGGTTGGCATCACCAGTCATATGTCGAGAGCATCCACTATCCAGGTACCACATACTCTCACGAGGCCTTTTATGAGAGCCTTCCTGCAAAATTACCAAATGTTAGATTTAGAAACCCAAGTAGGTTTGGGTTCCTTCTTATGAAGAGTTGAATGCAATGCATGTGTGATATGCTGTGGATCATGCACCTTAGGTCTCCACACCCAATGTGTACTATGGTGAACTGTGCAAGTGTGTGATATGTGTCCTAGCATGCCACATGAAAAATATCTAACTTCAGGAAAGGGATTTCTTAAGTGGTTTGAGTTATAATGCCTCTTCCCAGGTTTCGGCAATTGATCAAAAGTAGGTGTCATCCTAATTTTCTTACATGTTTCTAATTCATTTTGAATCTTCAAATTCGTGCTCTTTAAGACCTCATTTTCAATCCTCAAATTTTTCTCCATCTCTTTAGACTTCTTAAAATCAGATTTAAGTGATCTGTGTGAAACTTTTAATGCATCATACTTTTTAACTAATTCACAATGATTTTTATTTAACTCATCAAATTCATCAAGTAAATTTATATGATTTGAATTAATCATTTGATGGTCTTTAATCAAAATTTCATGCTCTTTATATAGATTTAAAAATTTTAATTTCAAGCTAGCATGTGTTTTCTTTAATTTCCTATATGATGCATGATTTTTTTTTGAAACTTCAAGAAGTTGATAGTAGGAAAGTTCACATACCTCTTCTTGATCATGATTGTCGTCTGCCATCAAGCACAATTTCAATGTTTCATCTTCTGGTTCCGTCTCCGATGAGTCTGATATAGAATCCGCCCAAAATACTTTTTGTACTCTCATCTTGTCCTTCCTTAGCTTAGGTTTATCCTCACCTTTATCTTTGCTTGAGTGATCTTTAAGTGTAGGGAAATCAGTTCTCACGTGTCCTGGTTTCCTACATTCATAACAAACGACATCAGAAGATCCTTTGGAATGTTTATGATCCCTACCTTTTCTCAAATGATACTTTTGCTTCTTCCTTAGAAAGCTTTTGAATTGCCTTGTGATGAAGGCAACTTCATCGCTTTCAGAACTAGAAGATTCAGAATCTGATTTGTGCACCTTCAATGCAACTATTTTGTCCTTCTTTTTCTCACCTGCATCAAGATTATTTTTTATTCACCCATTGCTTGTAAGCAATAAGTGAGCCAAGTAAGTTATCAATATAATAAGTGTTCAAATCATTAGATTCAGTGATTGCGGTGATTTTAGCATCATATGACGAAGGAAAGCATCTCAAAATCTTGTTTACTTTTTCATAGTTTGAAAGTTCTTTTCCTAATGCATGCAGTGAAGTAACTATCTGAGTAAACCTAGTATACATGTTAGAAATTGATTCATTGGGTTTCATACAAAAAAGTTCGTAGTCATGCAAGAGAATATTCAAACGGGATTGTTTAACCTCATTAGTGTCTTCATAGGTGATACACAATTTATCCCAAATTTTTTTACCAATTACAAGTGGAGACACGCATGTAATCCTCAGATTTTAAAACACAGAAAAAATAGTTCAAACATTTTGCATTCAATTGAGCTAAATCTCGTTCATCGAAAGTCCATTCAGTAAAAGCAACTTCTGTTTTAACACCATTAATTTCACAAGGTGGAGAATAACCTTCTTTGATATGCATCCACATGCGATAATCAGTAGATTGTAAAAATGTTAACATACGGGTTTTCCAGAAATCAAAAGGTAGGTTATCGAATAGGGGAGGTCGGGTAATAGAATACCCTTCCGTAGTGTTACGATTTCCAAGGTTAGCCATGGATCAAAATTCAAAAAGTTTTCAAACTAATTTTTTATGAATGTCGCTCTGATACCACTTAAAAGAACTACAATCAGATGCTAAATCCTTACCTCTACCGAACCTTCCACAGACGAGAAGCTCTAGATGAAGAAGAAGCGGAGCGATCCTTGAAGCAACCCTTGTGAATCCCCACACAGGCTCCTCCTCACAAGATCCTCTCTCTCTCTCCCTCTCTCTCTTTCTCTCCTCAAGGTCTTCTCAGGTCAAGGCAGTAGCAAAAGATTTGTTCAAAACATTGAACAAGAGCTTTTAAATAGAAGAGCTTCAA
The DNA here is from genome assembly GCA_016618105.1 of Dendrobium huoshanense. Classification (NCBI taxonomy): domain Eukaryota; kingdom Viridiplantae; phylum Streptophyta; class Magnoliopsida; order Asparagales; family Orchidaceae; genus Dendrobium; species Dendrobium huoshanense. The sequence goes on from CM028350.1 coordinate 14,862,165, forward strand.
AGGAGCTCATTAATTGCAAGTTGCCGACAATATCGTCCAAGCCGATATAGACATCGGCCCGGCCGGTCAGTATAAATCTTAGAAGATCAGTCTGAGCATCGACCTGAATGCAAACTGGATTATTGAACTTTGACTTGATCGTGCAGGCCAATCTCATGATCGTCCCGGCCGATCAGTTCAAATCAGAGGAAAATCATCCAAAACATCGCCTTGAATTCGAGCTGGCCGATATTTATCATCTAGAAGTAATTAAGGTTTTTAAATAGATCGTCCTGGCCAATCTTGCAATCATCCAGCATAATATGAATCATCCTTAATTACTCCCTTAATTTCCTGATCAATTAAGACATAATTTGTGAACATCGTCCAGGCCGATCAAAGATCCTCCTGGCCGATTATTAAAAAATACATAATAACTTAATTTTCTATGGCGGCAATTTCTTTTTATTTTGAGCTTATCGTCCTGGCCAATACACGTATCATCCAGTACGATCTGTTAATGACGGCTGCCTTAATTAAGAATCCTTATTTAGATTTTCTGTTTTAAGCTTGATCGTCCAAGACGATGTAAATATCATCCTGGCCGATGTGGGTAAAAATAGAAATTTTAAGTCTCTCAAGTGTGTGTGTGTAGGGTTACTTAGCATCAGTCTCTTTGAACATTACAAGTAGACTCAAGAAAAAAAACAAAGTACAGACTGACTCAACCCTAAACCTATGCAATCTTGAGCTGGCTTTGTTTGTTCGTCCGATCTTCGATTCCTAAAAAGTTAGAAGTAACAGGCAGTCCAAGAGAATCAATAGTGTTTGTCAATCATCAAAACATAAGTCATGAAAATAGATTTGCAACAGGTGGCTCCATGGAGTGGACATAGGTCAAGGTTTGACCAGACCACTATAAATCTGGTGTGTTCTTTCCTTTATTACTTTCGCATTTAATTTTCACATCGTTGATTTCTTCGTGGTGATTTTGGTTTAAGATAATTGTTCTTTTTTGTTTAAAGATCTTTAATAACCAATTCACCTCTCTCTTTTTAGCCTTGGGCCAATTCATAAGGGCCTAACATCCCTAACGAACTTTTAAGTGGTATCGAAGCAGTGTTCATAAAACCTTTTCAATTTTGATCCATGGATAATTTTTCAAATCATAATATTGTGGAAGGTTATTCAATCAACATACCACCTTTGTTTGAAAATATTGCATTTGATTTTTTGAAAATTTGCATGTCTATTTGTTTTGCAATCAATTGATTTTTGCATGTGGCATATGATTTTAATTGATTATACATTACCATCACGTGTTATAAATGGGATTAAAATTGATGTTCCTTTTAATCAATGGAATAGGAAAGAATAACTCAATGCTCAATTGAATGGAAAATTATTAAATTGCTTTTTCTATGCTTTAAATTTTGAAGATTTTATGTTAGTATCCACGTGCACTACTAATAAGAAAGTTTGGGATAAACTACACACCATATACGAAGGCACTAGTGAAATCAAGCAATCCAAGTTGAATATGTTAATGCATGATTTTGAACTATTTTTCATGAAACCTTTATGAGACGATCTTAGACATGTATACTAGGTTTATTCAAATTGTGACATCATTACATGCTTTAGGAAAAGAATTTTCAAAATTTAAAAAAGTTAACAAAATTCTTCGTTGTCTACTAAATAAGTTTGATGCTAAAGTAATTACTATTTGTGAATCAAAAGATTTGATGAATATTCTATTTATAATTTGATTGGCTCACTCATTATCTACGAGTAAAGTTTGGGTCAAAGACTTGTGGATGCAGGTGAAACGATTGTTCTAAAAGCCGAAGATATGGAAAAAGATAACTTAGTTGATGACGAACACAATGACTTGTCAAGCAAATCAAAAAGCTCACCAAAGCATAAGCATCAACAAAAGTGGAATAAAGGTAAAAATGGTAAGGATGTTAATATTTCTTCTGATATTATTTATTTTCATTGTAGGAAGCCTCATCATATGAAAAATCAGTGCCCTAATTTAAGAATTCTTCTAACAAAAGAAAAGGGTAAAGCGAAGCAAATTTTAAACTGGGGAGATAATGAAAAGCAAAAAATCTCCTGGGCAGACCTGGTTTCTGAAGCATCGGACCAGAAGAAAGGTAATGGTTAAAAGACTTGTTTGTGTGTTTGTGTTGTTTTTTGTTTTTAGTTACTTTCTTTTTTTGTTTATTTGTATTGTTTTGATTTTTGTTTTGTCTTTTTGTTTTAGTTTATTCTTTGAATTTTTTTCTTTCGTAAAATTTTTTTTTCTAATCAACACACACATTCACTTTTCTAAAAATGAAAATTCAACTTCCTGTTTTTTCTTAAAATCTTTGGTATGTTATGATTGACTTCTCTAAAACAGTCAGAGGAAGGGAACTCATGATTTTGTTTCTCTTTCTCTCTTCTTAAAGAGGTTATTTTACTTTTAATTCAAAATCTTCATCATACTTTAAATTGAATTTTGGAACAGGTTTTTTTTTTCATCTCCCTACATTTTTTCTATCGCATAAGAATCTTTTGCAAGATTGTTGCATCCATCTTAAAATTTTCTTAATCAAGTTATTCATGTTGTTAAAAATTTTGGTTTACTTTAGTTTCTAAAATATAATAAAGAAAGCATATTTTTTGAAAATAATGAAAAAAAGTGGTCAATGATGCCAAACCAAAAAATGCGCAATGACGCCTAATTTAATACACAAAGTATATTAAAAATCAAAAGATGCTCAAAGAACCATTCAAGTGATAAAGGGCATAAAATGAGCCCACAAAATAATATGCTTATTTTTTCTTTTACTACTAAAAGCCTAAGAAAATTCTTGATATGTTCAAAACTTGTGCTAGAAAATCTTGATTCTTGATTCAATAATTCGTGCATTAATCTTCTATTAGATATGTTTTATGAAAGGAGTTTTAAAAAATTAATGTTTCTTTTTCCCGTTTATTCCTTTATTTAGATATTGGATTAAAATTTTTTTGAGCCTTTAAAAAGATCTTGAGTTTGGATTATCAAACTCTGAATTTCTAACCTTTTCTGGGCTATGCGTTATAAATAAAATTCTACTAAGTTTTGATTAAAACAAAGAGGTAACTTTCTCATTTTAAAAATATTTATTTTTTTACTAGATTAGGGAACATTTTTGTCTTTTGTTCATTTTGTTTTTTATTGGTTTCTCCTCTCTTTTTGATAATGTCAAAGCGGGAGAACGTACTGTGAATTTTTATACTGTTGTCAAATTTGTATCTTTTTTTTTTCCTTAAAAAAAATTAAAAATAAAAAAAATATTTTTATCTCCCCTATTTTTAAAGTGTTATTCTAGTGAGGGGAAGATTAGGAGAAAATGTTCCTTTTTGAAAATTGAAATTATAGTGTTTGTCATCATCAAAAAAGGGGAGATTATTGCAGATCTATTTTCATGATTTATGATTTTGATGATAGCAAACTCTCTTATTTCTCTACGCTTGCCTTATCTACTAACATTTCAGATCCACATGATCAGACTGGAATTTTGAACCAGCTCAAGATTGGGCAGACTAGGTCTGAGTAAGTTTGAACCCTTTTTGCCTTTCTTGAGTCTATTGTATTTGGTGTGGCTCCTGATACTTTGTAACTTGGAAGATTTTTGACCATTCCCTAGAGTTTACTATTTTTGGTAATATCATCTGGGATGATTTTATATCGTCCTGGATGATCCGTTCAAAAGCAAAAATTCAAATTAGGGCATCCTCATTAAAGCAGCCATCATTATACAAAAAACATCGTCCTAGACAATTTTGTATCTGCCAAGATGATAGGCTCAAAACAGAAAGAATATTCCACCATATCTATTTAGGAATTACTTATTTTTGGACATCGTCCAGGTGGATCGTCAAGGACTATAAAATATCGTCCAGGACGATCTAGGATAATTTTTCCAAAATTTCTCTACAATTTAAAGAAAGAAATTATGACTTGATTACATGATCAAATCATCTTGGATGATCGCAAAATTAGCAGGACGATCTACTGGATGATTGGATATTGGATAGCTATTTTTCAAGGCGATGTTCAGGATGATATTCCATGATTTGTTCTGATCATCTAGGACGATATATTATCATCCTGGATGATATGAATAAACTTCTTCTAATCGTTTCAAATCATCCTGGCTGATTGGGCTTAAATTATACTGATCGTACAAGACGATATACCTATCATCCTGGATGATAATGTCAGCAACTTGCATTAATGAGCTTGTTTTGAGATCTTCTATTTAAGATTGACATGAAACTTTGAAAACTGTCTTTGGCAGCCATTGTAGCTTCGTTCTTTTGGGGAAAACTTGAATAGAGAGCTTGAAAGAGAGTGAGGAAAGGGTGGAGTTTGAGAGATGGAGAATATCCTGTGAGGGGGGACTCAAGGGAGTGTGGAGGGGGTTCCACTTGATAAATATGAAAAGCTCGCACCTGAATACCTCGGATTCAAAACTTATCTCGAAGGAAGTTCACCAAAGAAGAAGATCCCTTTGGTGTCAAAGGACCCGGCGACATCGTCGCACCGGGGAAGGTGGAAGTGATTTTATAAGGGCTTCTCTGCCTAGGGGGCAAAAGGAGAGACACTAAGTTTAGTGAAATACTTGAAGGGTGCCTCCAAGGAGTGGACGTAGGTCATGGTTTGACCGAACCACTATAAATCTGGTGTGTTATTTCCTTTATTACTTTCGTATTTAATTTCCGCATCGTTGATTTCTTTGTGGTGATTTTGGTTTGAGATAATTATTCTTTTTATTTAAAGATCTTTAATAACCAATTCACCTCTCTCTTTTTAGCCTTGGGCCAGTTTAAAAGAGCCTAACATCCCTAACAAACATTCAAGTGGTATCAGAGCAGTGTTCATAAAATCTAGTTTTTTAAAGCTTTTGAATTTCGATCCAAGGCTAATTTTCAAATCATAATATTGTGGAAGGTTATTCAATCAACAGACCACCTTTGTTTAAAAATATTATATTTGATTTTTAAAAAATTTACATGTCTATTGTTTTGCAATCAATTGATTTTTGCATGTGACATATGATTTTAACTAGTTATACATTACCATCACATGTTATAAATGGGATTAAAACTGATATTCCTTTTAATCTATGGAACAGGGAAGAATAACTCAATGCTCAATTGAATGCAAAATTATTAAATTGCTTTTTTTGTGCTTTAAATTCTGAAGATTTTATGTTAGTATCCACGTGCACTACTGGTAATGAAGTTTGGGATAAACTACACACCATATACGAAGGAACTAGTGAAATCAATCAATACAAGTTAAATATGTTAATACATGATTTTGAAGTGTTTTCCATGAAATCTTATGAGACAATCTTAGACATGCATACTAGGTTTATTCAAATTGTGATATCATTGCATGCTTTAGGAAAAGAATTTTCAAAGTTTAAAAAAGTTAGCAAAATTCTTCATTATCTACTAAATAAGTTTGATGCTAAAGTAATTGCTATTTGTGAATCAAAAGATTTGAATGAATATTCTATTGATAATTTAATTGGCTCACTCATTGCCTACGAGCAAAGTTTGGGTCAAAGACTTATGGATGTATGTGAAATGATTATTCTAAAAGACGAAGATATAGAAAAATATATCTTAGTTTATAACGAATACAATGACTTGTCAAGCAAATCAAAAAGCTCACCAAAGCATAAGCTTCAACAAAAGTGGAATAAAGATAAAAATGGAAAGGATGTTAATATTTCTTCTAACGTTATTTGTTTTCATTGTTGGAAGCCTGATCATATGAAAAATTAGTGCCCTGATTTAAGAATTCTTCTAACAAAAGAAAAGGTAAAGCGAAGCAAATTTTAAACTGGGGAGATAGTGAAAAGCAAAAAATCTCCTGGGCAGACATGATTTCTGAAGCATCAGACCAGGACAAAAATAATGGTTAAAAGCCTTATTTGTGTGTTTGTGTTATGTTTTGTTTTTAGTTACTTTAGTTATTTGTTTATTTGTATTGTTTTCATTTTTATTTTATGTTTTTGTTTTTGTTTATTCTTTGAATTTTTTTGTTTCGTGAAAGTTTTTCTCTAATCAACACACACATTCACTTTTCTAAAAATAAAAAATCTACTTCCTATTTTTTTCTTAAAATCTTTGGTAAATTATGATTGACTTCTCTAAAATAGTCAGAGGAAGAGAACTCATGATTTTTTTTTTCTCTTTCTCTCTTCTTAAAGAGGTTATTTTACTTTTGATTCAAAATCTTCATCATATTTTAAATTGGATTTTGAAACTAGTTATTTTTTTATCTACCTATATTTTTTCTATCGCATAGGAATCTTTTACAAGATTGTTGAATCCACCTTAAAATTTTCTTAATCAAGTTATTCGTGTTGTCAATAATTTGGGTTTACTTTAGTTTTGAAAATATAAGAAACAAATCATATTTTTTAAAAATAATAAAAAAGTGGTCAATAATGCCAAACCAAAAGATGTGCAATGATGCCAAATTTAATACACAAAGTATATTAAAAATCAAAAGATGCTCTAAAAGCCATTCAAGTAATAAAGAGCATAAAATGAGCCCACAAAAAATATGCTTATATTTTCTTATACTACTAAAAGCCTAAGAAAATCCTTGATATGTTCGAAACTTGTGCTTGAAAATCTTAGTTCTTGATTCAGTAATTTGTGCATTGATCTTCTATAAGATATGTTTTATGAAATGAGTTGTGAAAAATTAATGTTTCTTTTTCATGTTTATTCCTTGATTTGGATATTGGATTAAAAAGTTTTTGAGCCTTTAAAAGAACTTGAGTTGGGATTATTAAACTCTGAATTTCTAACCTTTTCTGGGTTATGCATTGTCAATAAAATTCTACTAAGTTTTTGATTAAAATCAAGAGGTAACTTTCCCATTTTAAGAATATTTGTTCTTTCACTAGATTAGGGAACATTTTTGTCTTTTGTTCATTTTGTTTTTTGTTTTTGCCTCCTCTCTTTTTGATAATGTCAAAGGGGGAGAACGTACTGTTATTGAATTTTTGTACTATTGTCAAATTTGTATCTTTTTTTTCATTTAAAAAAAAAAAAAACAAAAAAAACATTTTTATCTCCCCTACTTTTAAAGTGTTATTCTAGTGAAGGGGAGATTAGGAGAAAATGTTCCTTTTTGAAAATTCAAATTGTAGTATTTGCCATCATAAAAAATGGGGAGATTATTGCGAATCTGTTTTCATGATTTATGATTTTGATGATAGCAAACACTCTTATTTCTCTATGACTTACTTATCTACTGACATTTCAGGTCCACACGATCAGACTGTAATTTCGAATCAGCTCAAGATTGGGTAGACTAGGTCAGAGTTAGTTTGTACCCTTTTTTATTTCTTGAGTCTATTATATTTTGTGTGGCTCCTGATGCTTTGTAACTTGGAATATTTCTGACCGTTCTCTAGAGTTTACTATATTTGGTAACATCATCTGGGATGATTTTATATCGTCCTGGATGATTAGTTCAAAAGAAAAAACCCTAATTAGCGCATCCTCATTAAAGTAGCCATCATTAAGCAAAAAATATCGTCCTGGACAATTTTGTATCGGCCAGGATGATAGGCTTAAAATAGAAAGAATCTATCGCCAGATCTATTTAAGAATTACTTATATTTGGACATCATATAGGTGAATCGTCCAGGACTATAAAATATCGTCTAGGAATATTCAGGACAATTTTTCCAAAATTTTTCTAGAATTTAAGGAAAGCAATTATGACTTTATTACATGATCAAATCATCTTAGACCATCGCAGAATCGGCCAAGATGATCTACTGGATGATTGGACATCGTATAGCTATTTTTTAGAGCGATGTTCAGGATGATATTCCATGATTTGTTCTGCTCGTCCAGGATGATATATTATCATCCTGGATGATATGAAGAAACTTCTTATGTTTATCTCAAATCATCCCAGCTGATTGGGCTTAAATTGTAATGATCGTACAAGATCATATACCTATCATCCTAGAAGAAAATGTTAGCAACTTGCATTAATGATCTTATTTTGAGATCTTCTATTTAAGCTTGACATGACACTTTGAAAAGTGCCTTTGGCAGCCATTGTAGCTTCATTCTTTTTGGGAAAACTTGAAGAGAGAGCTTGAAAAGAAGTGAGGAAAGGGTGGAGTTTGAGACAGGGAGAAGATCCTGTGAGGGGGGACTCAAGGGAGTGTGGAGGGGGTTCCACACGATTGCTCCGACAAGCTCACACCTGAATACCATCGGATTCAAGGCTTATCTTGAGGGACGTTCACCAAAGAAGAAGATCTCTTTTTGTGTCAAAGGACCTGATCACTTCGCCGCACCAGGGAAGGTGGAAGTGATTTTGTAAGGGATTCTCCGCCTAGCTTTGGGGGGCTAAAGGATAGCCACTTAGTTTAGTGCAATACTTGGAGGGTGCCACCAAGGAGTGGACTTAGGTCAAGGTTTGACCAAACCACTATAAATCTGGTGTGTTCTTTCTTTTATTACTTCCGCATTTAATTTCCTCATCGTTGATTTCTTTGTGGTGATTTTGGTTTGAGATAATTGTTCTTTTTTTTAAAAGATCTTTAATAACCAATTCACGTCTCTTTTTAGCCTTGAACTAGTTCATAAGGGACTAACATCCCTAACAAACTTTCAATAAGTAGTGATTTTGAGGAGGAAAGGAGAAGAACTGCACCTGCACCTGCTACTGAACCAAATGTTCACGATTTGGTTCACAGGTTTGATCATCTTGAGACTCATTTGGATTAACGCTTTGATCAAATTAAAACTTATTTATAATAGCATGATGCATAGTAATAGTAGGATATGAGTTGGATGAGAGAGCAAATGGATGGTATAAGCTTGAATATGGCTTTAATGAGTAGATATTTTAACTTCTACAACTAGCAACTTCCTCTAGATCAGGGCCCTTCTGAGTGATGACTATACTTTTTTATGATTTTCTCTACTAAATATGATGTGATGTGATGTTAGCAGTTATATTTTTATGTTGTGTTTTATATGTTTTTCATATGTCAGTATATTGATATCATTTATGCTCAATGTATGATCTTCTATCAATGATATCAATAAAAGTTATCTTATCTTGTTTTACTATTTTTTATTTTATTTCAGAAATGTGTGTTAGCCTATATGATCATTCTTCAAATTTTTATTCTTAAAGGTGTTATATCTCAAATTGCAACATAAAGTTTAATTCATTAGAAAATCTAATTTTTCAAAAATTTAAGTTGTGATTATAACTTGATCTAGTTAAGAATGTCAATCTCATGTCTCTTGTTAGACTAACAAAATTTTTATACTATTATTGTAATTATGATGTTTTCTTATTTTTTATATTTCTCTAATCAATATAAATATTACTGTACTTAGAGAAATTTGAAATTTTAGATTATTGATTTTGAAAAGATCAAGATTACTCTTGAAAATGTATAAATGTACAAAATATCAAAAGAATGAGTAATGGTTTGCAAATTGAAAAGGAGGCACAAAATTAGCCCAAAAACTCAAAAGAAGCACAAAAATTGTGCCACAAAAATTGAAAAGATGCGCAAAGCGCCACAAGTTGTATTTGATTCTTTCCCTAATTTGTTAATCTTTCAATTCAAATTAATCTTCTATATGATTTTTTTTTTATATTAAAATTTGAAATATAAAAATTTTACATTCATCTACTTTGCAATGATTTTGTTTATCTCATTGTCTAAATTGAATCATGATTCTGATATTTTTTTCTTAAAAATGTTATATCTCTCCTTAAATCATTTAAATCCTTATATTTCTCTGATGATGTTTTAATTTTATTTGCTAATATATCTTAATCTCTTTCAAAGATCAATTATTCAAGAATTTTTCATATGAATTCTATCATTTTTGTATTGTACTTTTTCTTCTTCACTTTTTGCTGTTGTCATAAAGGGGGAGAAATATTATTTTGTATATTTTATTCGTAACTATCATTGTCGTTGGAATTATTTTATCATTTATTTTATCGTGCATTTATTTTATCATTCATACATTTATTTTATCGTTGTTTATTATGCTTTATGTTTAAGTGATTGTGTGTATTAAAAATTTTACAAATTTTATGTTCAAATGCCTTATTCTCACATGCTTATTAATTCAGGGGAAGTTTATGAGATACATAGAAATTTGAAAAATATACAAGCAATAATTGTTTTGGTATCATCAAAAAGGGGTAGATTGTTAAGAGAGTTGCCACTTAGCTTTTTGCATATTTTATATTCTTGCAACGTGTTATTTTGATGATTCCAAAATATTATTGTATTGATTATTAATTTCTCCTGACACATTTTTGGAAGAAGTATTTTAGTCTCTTGTGTGTACTAACATTTCAGAGAAATCATACCCCAGATTGTTAAAGACTTCAAGTAAAGATCTGATTATAATATTCTATAATTTGAAAGTCTGTATTTTGTTCAATTTTTGAGTCTGAGAGAGTGAGATTGCATTTGAATAACTTAGCACACATACATTGAGGGAGATCTTTAAAAGTAAAAATTTCTTATATTAATCGTATGGGATGAACCATGTTCATACTAGATGATCAGTTCAATTATACTCCTCGATGAGCAAAGGAATGGACAGTTAGTGAGAAATTTTTTTTTCTAAGTCCTGATCGTCCACACGCATTGACCCATTGGTCCCTGGACGATGTCCTTTGGATTCTCACTTTGAACTATTCATCCATACCCAATATCCCATTCATCCTTGAACGATGTCCTATAGACTCATGTTCCATACTGTTCATCCAGATGATTTACCCAGGATGTCCCAGGACGATGCTCTTTGGACGCATTCATGTTTGTGATATTTACGTGCATCCTAGTATGATGCTCCTGGATGCCTTCATCCCGACGGTAATTACAATCATCCCAGGATTATGATCTCTGGACGCACTCATTTGCACAATATTTACGTACGTCCCAGGAAGATGCTCTCTGGATAAGTTCATCAAGATGAAAATTATGGTTCATCCTAGGATGATCTTCTCTTTTCTGGAAATGTATGAGTCATTTTGTTTTTGAAAAAACACAAACTATGGAAATAACCATTCGTACCGGACGAACATAGTTCATACGAGATAATGATCAGGTATGAAGTGAAATCATACAAGTTCACTTTTAGTTCGTACACAGCAGTAGTTACACTATTCATCCGTACGAATTGAGATCGTATAGGATGATCAATATCGCACAGATTTGAATAATTGCAATTTTTGGATGGTTTTTCGTGTCTTTCATATAAAAAGTCCAAATAAGAAAATCTTGTGATCTTTTTGTCAATTGGTTTTTATGCAAACTGAAGGGAGATTGAAGGAGAGAGTGAAAGAGAGTGTTTGAAGGAGACATCTTACTACTAGAGCGTGAAAAATTCACTTATTACTTGAAGGTAAGGATCTCAACTTTATGAATTGTGATTACTTTACTCTTTTCTCTTGTCCTTTAGATTTCTCTTGAGAAGATCTTTCAAGGAAATCAAGTTCTCAGCTGACACTTGGAGTGTGTAAAAGGATGAAGGGTTCTCTTCCCACACTTGGAGAGTGTGAAAGGACAAAAGTTTCTCTCCCCATACTTAGAGAGTGTGAAAGGATGAAGGGTTCTCTGCCCACACATGGAGAGTGTGAAAATACGAAGGGTTCTGTACCCACACCAGTAAAGTGGTAAAGGATGAAGGGTTCACTGCGCACACTTGGAGAGTGTGAAAGGACGAAGGGTTCTCTGCCTACACTTAAAAAGTGTGTGTTGCGACCCATGATCCCGAGTTTGAGATTTTGATGATGACAAATAATATCTTCTAATTTACTATTCATTGAATATCATTTTTTATTAGTTATTGTTCATGAGTACTAACATTTTAGGAATATCATAAGCTACTCAGGACGACAGGAAGACTCAAGAATGGTTAGATTATGAGTATGAGTCTAACAATATATTTTTTTATTTATTTTATTTTTTATTTTCTTGAGTCTGGCCACAAACTGCATGTAAGTCTGAGCAACCATGCACACACACAAGAGGAGAGGGTTTTAAAAGTAAAAAATGAAGATTTTTCTTCTCTGGTGATCGTAATGTACGAATTTTTTTCGTACTGTAAGACCTAAGTTGGTAAAATAATTTTCTATGAATAGTTCATACCATACTAGTTATATTGTACTGTACGATGTGTTCTATATCAAAAACCCTAGCCGTCAAATTAACTTAAGTAAGTTTTCTCAACCGTTCATACTGGATGAAGTTCTTCATATTGTACGATTTATTTTGAAATACTTACTTAAATTAACCCATGATTAGTGGAATAATTCAAGGCTTAAATTCAAATTGAATATCATACTGTACGATATATATCATACATACTAGACAATGAATAGAGATGACATTTGATCATCGTAGAATTCATCCTAGATGATGCCTTGATTTTGACCATTCATACTGGACGATGTATATCGTACAATACGATGAACAGAGATGACATTTGATCATCCCAGATATCATCCTGTATGATCTGTAATGTTAAGGATCGTACTGTACGATTTACAATCGAACTATATGAGTTATTTTTAACTGATCGTACAAACTTGTACTAAGACGAAGCATGTTTATACACACCGAACTATATAATAACTAATCGTACTGTATGATTGTAACAGCTACTTTGCAAATTTAGGGATTTTGGAGCCCATTTTAATGTGTAAAAATTATCTTATTTTGAGATACACAGAAGACGAGAACGTGATTAGAGAGGAAATCTTAGGGAGAGCTCTTGAGAAGTATTGTGGTGTTGAGAGAGGAAGAAGAAGATGATCTTGGTGAGGGAGAAGAGATGTGAGGGAGATCACACGGTTGCCCCGATCTTACTGCATCATGCTCCTCCTATGTGACGCAAAGAACTTGTAGGAGGCTCTCTAAAGAGGAGACTCTTCTACATCCGTGACCTCGAAGGTACTCTGCCTTCTCCAGGAGGGAGAAAAACAAGAAGGTTCTCTGCTGTCACCAGGAGGGTGAAAATAGAGCTTGGCACTTCGCCATACCGGGTTGGTGAAAGGGAGTATTATAAGGGCTTCTCCGCCTTGCCGAGGGTAGCAAAAAGAGAGCTATAGTTTGTAGTGAAATTCCCAGAGCAGAGGACTCCGGGGAGTGGACGTAGATCATGGTATGACCGAACAACTATAAAAATTTCAGTGTGCTTTTTCCTTATCGCTTTTTATTCTTTCATGCAATTTTATTTTCATAATATTTGCTTGGTGAATACTTATGAAAGAAAAAGATTATACTGTTGCATGTTGAGTTCAATTGTTTGCCTTAGAAGTTGTTTAAATTTTCATGTTAAAAATTTAAAATCATCAAAAAATTAGAACTCATGCTTAGGTTTTAATTATTGCTATAAAGTTTTCACAATTCACCCCCCCCCCCCTCTTGTCCATCTAGTTATTTCAATTGGTATCAGAGCCTGCTTTCAAAAATAGTATTTTAGAAAACATTGAAAAAATGATCATGTCGCATTTTGTTAATCATAACACCACGGAGGGTTATTCAATAACTCGTCCACCTCTTTTTGATAACATTCCATTTGATTTTTGGAAAATTAGGATGTCTACATTTTTGCAATCTATTGCTTATCGTATGTGGATGTTAGTCAATGATGGATATATTGCACCATTTAAAACTGTGAATGGAGTGAAAACTCCAGTACTTTTCAATGAATGGAGCAATGAGGATAATGAATTAGCCCAATTGAATGCTAAGTGTTTAAATTGCTTTTTCTGTGCATTAAAGTCTGAGGACTATATGAGAGTTTCTACCTATGCTACTAGTAAGGAGATTTGGGATAGACTGTGCATTACATACGAAGGAACAAATGAAGTAAAATAGTCTAGGCTTAACATTCTATTGCATGATTAGGAACTTTTCTATATGAAACCTAGCAAAATAATATCTGACATATACACTAGGTTCACCCAAATCGTGACATCCTTGCATGCATTAGGTAGAGAGATTTCAAATTCTAAGAAAGTTAATAAGATTCAGAGATGCTTACCTAGTTCCTATGATGATAAGATAACTTCTATCACTGAATCTAAAGATCTTAACATTTATTATATTGATTATCTCCTTGGGTCCTCATTGCATACAAGCAAGGAGTGAGCCAAAGGCAAAGTGATGTAGGTGAAAAGAAGAAGGAGCGAACGGTGGCATTAAAAGAAAACAACTCAGAATGTGATAGCTCTACACGGAAGGAAAAAGATGATATAGCACTGATGACCCGACAGTTCAAGAACTTCTTAAAGAGAAAATAAAAGCGTCATCAGAATGACTAGAACAAAGGTAAAAGCTCTAAGTTTAATAAAATTTCATCTGACACAATCTCTTTTGAGTGCAGGAAACCAGATCACCTTCGAGCTGATTGCCCCAACTTAAAGAGCTAACCTGCTAAGGAAAAGAGCAAGGATAAAGCCAAGTATAAGAAAGAAAAAATGAAGACACAAAAAGCTTTTTGGACCGACTCTGCCTCAGAATCATCAAAAGAAGAAGCAGAGGAGGAGGTAACAAATTTGTGTCTTATGGTTAATGATAACCTTGATCAACTGGATCAAGATGTGGTATGTCAAATTTCATATGAAGAATTGTTGCTTATTTCTGAGAATATCTATGACTCGTATAGGAAGTTGAAAAAGATGCATGCCAAGCTTAATATTGAATTTAGTTCTTTACAACCCGAGCTTACTAACTTGTTTAAGAAAAATTCTGATTTAGATAGAGATCATATGCTACTTCTTGATGAGAATGATGCATTAAATAAGAAGCATATTGAACTAACTAAAATGTATGAAAGCATGAAAACCACTCATGTTGAACTAGAAGAGGCTTTTCATAGATTAGACAAACTTAAATTAGAAGTAGATCACAGTAAGCATTTGTTAAAAATAGAAGTTCATGGATTGACATATCAAAATAACACTTTTCAAGAAAGAATAAAAAAATAAGAAAAAGAAATTGCTTCACTCACATTAGCCCAACCTAGTCAATCCCCAGCACAGCATGCATCACGTAACTTTAGGAAGAGGCATCACCACCCAAATAGGTTAGTGAATCCATTTCCTGGTGTTAGGTGCTTCTCTTATGGCATGCTAGGTCACATAGCCCACACATGCATAATTCACCGTAGGATACACTTAGTATGGAGACCTAAACTGCATCTATCACAGCATAGCATGCATACATCTCATTCATGCAAGCATAAGGAGGAACCCAAACTCACTTGGGTTTACAAATCTAATCTTTGAATGAAATTATAGGGATGCTCTCATAAAAGACCTAGTGAGAGCATGTGGTACCTAGATAGTGGCTTCTCATGACACATGACTGGAGATATGAAGAAGTTTATCCTACTTGAGACTAGAAATGGAGGCAAAGTAACATTGGGAGACAACACTACCAGGAAAGTTATAGATTCGGGTATTGTTGGTAATGCTAAGAATTTTTCAATTAAAAATGTTTTATTTGTTGATGGTTTGAAGCATAACTTACTTAGCATTAGTCAATTGTGTGACAAAGGTTTTGATATAAAATTTCTATCTGATAAATGTCTGATTAGTTTAAATGATAAACTAGTTTTAGAAGGAAAATGAATGAACAATGTTTACATGTTAGACCTTGATTACATTGATATTTCAAATTAATTTTGTTTGAAATCAATAGTTGATTACTCGTGGCTATGGCATAGGAGACTGTGTCATGCTAGTATGAAAACACTTAGTAACATCATCCAGAAAAACCTAGTTAGAGGCGTACCTAAGTTAGGCTTTACTAAGGATCACTTATGTGATGCTTGCCAACTAGGAAAATAAGTCAAATCATCCTTTCATTCAATTAGAGATGTGATGACCTCTAGGCCATTAGAAATTCTATACATGGACTTATTTGGACTCATTAGTATAGCCAACCTAAGAGGAAAGTATTATAGATTTATGATTGTAGATGACTTCACTAGATTCACTTGGGTAAGATTCTTAGCACATAAAAATGACTGTTTTGAGGAATTTAAGGTATTCTCCATTTGAATTCAACGAAAATTAGATTGTGAGATCTCAACAATCCTTAATGATCATGGTGGAAAGTTTTAAAATGATAGATTTGAATCATTCTATCAAGAGATAGGAGTAGAACACAATTTCTCAGCCCCTAGAACACTTCAGCAAAATGGTATAGCATAAAGGAAAAATAAAACCTTGGTAGAAGCCGCTAGGGCAATGTTAGCGGAGTACACCCTTCCTAGATACTTTTGGGTAGAAGCAATCAATATAGCATGTTATGTTCTAAATAGAGTAAACATCATATCTAATCTGAATAAAACTCCTTATGAACTCCTTAAGGGTAGGACACCGAATCTTTCACACTTAGTTGTCTTTGGTGAAAGTTCGGTGGCGATGTTAAGCCCTATAGAACTGGCCCAAGCTAACCAAGAGGGGGGGGGGGTGAATTGGTATTTTTAAAAAAAAATTATAAAGAAGTAAAATCACATAAACCAAAATCACACCACGAGAAAGATAAGTGCAAAAATTAAAGTACATAAGCAAGAAACAAGAACACAAAAATTTATAGTGGTTCAGTCAACTCGACCTACGTCCACTACCCGGAGGTGCCCTCCGAGTATTGCACAACAATAGTGATTCTCCTTTAGTACCCACAGCTAGGAGGAGAAGCCTTTACAACGAACCTCTTTTTGCCACCCCGACAAGGCAGAGAACCTATCTCCTTTTTCTTTCTCCTGAAGCTGGTAGAGAACCACTATCAGTTGCTAAATCCTTACCTCTACCGACCCTTCCACGGATAAGAAACTTTAGACAAAGAAGAAGCAGAGCGATCCTTGAAGCAACCCTTGTGAATCCCCTCACAAACTCACCCTCACAAGATCCTCTCTCTCTCTCTCTCTTTCTCTCCTCAAGGTCTTCTCAGGTCAAGGAAGTAGCAAAAGATTATAAAAAATGTTGAACAAGAGCCCTTAAATAGAAGAGCTTCAAAGGAGCTCATTAATTGCAAGTTACCGATAATATCGTCCAAGACGATATGGAAATCGTCCTGCCTGATCAGTACAAATCCCATGAGATCGTCAAGAGCATCGTCCTGAATGCAAACTAGACGATTGAAAATTGGATTTATTGTCCAGGCTGATTTCGCGATCATCCAGGCCGGTCAGTTCAATTCAGAGGAAAATTGTCCAGAGCATCACCCTGAAATTTTGGTGGCCGATATTAATCGTCCAGAAGTAACTAAGGGTTTTGAATAGATCGTCCTTGCCGATCCTACGATCATCCAGGATGTTAGGAAAGTTGCTATTTGCATATTTTATATTCTTGCAACTTGTATAGTTTTAATGATTCCAAATATTATTGTTTTATGTGTTGTTATCTACAAACATTTTTTGGAAGATTTATTTTTGCTCTTGTGTGGACTAACATTTCAGGACAATCGAACTCCAGACAAACGAAGACTTCAAAATCAATTCATCATGAAATACTCTATGATTTGAAGCTTGTACGTTTCTTTGAAATAAACTTGAAAGGGAGTGATTGTAAATTGAGTGAATTAAAACACACACACTTAAGGAGATCTTAAATATTTTGTACTGATCGTACGGGATGATCAAGTCAGTTATCTCCTCGTAAGAATAATGGAATGAATAGGAACTGAAGAAAAATATTTTTTTCTAAGTTTTGATCATCCAGGATGAAATATTTTCATCCCTGGACGAAGGGAACGTACCGATTATGGCAGTTTCTGGCAATGTTCTGTAGTTTTTGGAACCGAACTTTTATATAACTGTTTGTACCGGACAAAATATTTCATCCCGGGATGAACCTATTTCATCCCAGGACAAAATTGGTTCGTACTGATGCACAAATGATTCGTACGGGACAGTTTTTACATAGTTCATCCGTACTAGCTCAGGTTCGTACAAGACGATCCAATGCGCAGAAAAACATGATTTTAGCATTTTTTTGGACAGTTTTTCATGTCCTTTATATATAAGGAGTACTAGAAACTATTACAAGTACCTTTGGAGTTATTTTCTCTTGAGATGGATCATTCAGTGTGAGATTTTGGGAGAGATTGTAAGAGTAAAGAGTGAGAGATCAAGTGAGGGGTTTGTAAGGGATTAAAAAGGTTACTTGAAGAAGAAAATCTCTTTTTTAAAAAGGTTCTCTACCGACACTTGGAGAGTATAAAAGGATGAAAAAGTGTATCTTTGACAGTCATTGTGTCTTCGTTCTTTTGGAGAAAAATATAAGAGAGAACTTGAAAGGGAGAGAGGAAAGGGTGGAGTTTGAGAGGGAGAAGATCCTTGGAGGGGATTTCAAGGGACTGTGGAGGGAATATTCACACGGTTGCTCCGACAAACTTGAACTTCAGTACCATCGGATTCAAGGGTCATCTTGAGGGAAGTTTTAGCGAGAAGAAGATCTCTTTGGTGTCAAAGAACCCAGCTACTCCGTCGCACCGGGGAAGCTGAAAGTGATTTTGTACAGGCTTCTCCGCCTTGCATTGGGGGAAAAAGGAGAGTCACTTTGTGGTATTAGTGCAATACTTGGAGGGTGCCTTCGGGGAGTGGACGTAGGTCAAGGTTTGACCGAACCACTATAAATCTGGTGTGTTCTTTCTTATTTTTCTTCCGCATTTAATTTCATTGCAATTTGTTTACTCTGGTTGAAAAGTTTATATTTTAAACTTTAAATTTAACTTGCATAAATAATTAAAAAGGTTTTCTAAAAATCCAAGAGTATAAGTATAATTTTTAAATTACAAATTCACCCCCCCCCTCTTGATTAGCCTTAGGATATTTAATTAGGCTTAACATCCTAATTCTTATTGAACGAGTTCCAACACAGGATGATGTGATCGTATCAATCATCCTTAATTACTTCCTTGATTTGTCTAATTAATTAAGGCATAATTTTGAATATCGTCCAGGCCGATCAAAGATCATCCTGGCCGATTTCCAAAAATACATAATACCTTAATTATTTATGGTGGCAATTTCTTTCTATTTTGAGCTTATCGTCCTGGCCGATACACGTATTATCCAGGATGATTTGTTAATGTCGGCTACCTTAATTAAGAATCCTGAATAAAATCTATGTTTTAAACTCGATCGTCCAGGCCGATACAAATATCATCCTGGCCGATGTGAGTAAAAATAGAAATTCTAAGACTCTCAATTGTGTGTGTATAGAGTTACT
Source organism: Dendrobium huoshanense (assembly GCA_016618105.1). Taxonomy (NCBI): domain Eukaryota; kingdom Viridiplantae; phylum Streptophyta; class Magnoliopsida; order Asparagales; family Orchidaceae; genus Dendrobium; species Dendrobium huoshanense. The sequence goes on from CM028350.1 coordinate 14,881,471, forward strand.
TAGCATCAATCTCTTTTAACATTACAAATAGACTCAAGAAGAGAAAAAGCAAAGTACAGACTGACTCAATCCTAACCTATGCAATCTTGAACTGGCTACGTTTGTTCATCCGATCTTCGATTCTTGAAAAGTTAGAAGTAACAGGCAGTCCAAGAGAATCAATAGTGTTTGTCGATCATCAAAAAATAAGTCATGAAAATTGATTTGCAACATTCTCCCCCTTTTGATGATGGCAAACACAAATAGGAAAATCTCAGTAAAAATAATTGTTCATAAAAATTTCAAAGTTACAAGCATCAACTTTTCCTACCACATCTACCACATCATACTCCCCCTTTTGTCATCACAAAAAGAGGGTCCTAGACACATATAAAGAAAAAGGAAAAAACACAGTAGAAAAAAAAATAAACTACAATATAAACTACAGAAGACAGAAAATAGAAAATAAAAACTAAAAAAATGAGGGATCATGATCATCGGAAGGTGGTGGTGGAGGTGGCTGCTGAAAGTAGCTAGCTAGCATAGTAAACTGAGCATTGAACCAGGTGATGTCATGTTCATACTGCTGCTGCTGTTGAGTAATGTAGATATCAAAATGGGCTAAGTCCTCTGTGCGGTGCTGCTCATAATGGGCCATGTCCTCAGAATATTGCTGCTCCTGTGCAGCAATATAAGCGTCAAAGCGGGTTTCCCATTGATCAAACATCTCTACTAATTGGTCAAGCTGTGAGTGCTGTCGAAGAGGAGTAGGATCAGGAACAAGAGCGGGAGCGAAAGGCTCCTCCTCCTCAGCCCCTGAGGTTCGTCATCCCCTGGGTGGAGACGAGTACTGTGAAGGGTATTGAAGGAACTATTTGAGTAGAAGAGAGTTGGGAGGTTGAGAGGAGCAGGATATTGAAGTTGATATTTGGTTTCAAGGACATAGGCTATGAAGTGTCCTAAAGCCAGATTGGGTTTCCTCTTATGACCTGCATCATGGAATGTGGTTAAATGATAAATGTATCGAAAAATTATGTCAGCAGTACTTGATGAGCCATGATGTAAAAAGTAGTTAGAAAAAGTAGAAGAATGATATGGAATCGGTCCCCAGCTTTTGGAAAAATGGAGGTTCGAAGGACATGCTGAATTGTCCTAGCATCTTTGACTAAAGAGCTAGTCTCTCCAATATTAAAAGGTGCATTGGTCTGGCGAAGAAAATAATTTGTTGTGGACCAGTCAAAGTTAGGATCTGAGACGACTATATGTAGCTTATCCCCACTGGTGGATAGTTATAATAGTTCAACACAGTCCTGATATGTGATTTCGATCGGACGTCGATTCACATAGGAGGTAAGGGCTGTGAAAGTAGGATTTATGCAAAGATTTGTGAAAAACTCACAAAGAAGCTCAGTATGAAAGGGGACAGCGAGAGAAAGAATAAAATAAAGAGAAGTGTGAGCAAAGAGATCCATTACTAGATACGAAAGGTGGAAAAGATTAATGATTCTGGAGACAGTTATCCCATATTCTTTATAACAATGGTAAGCAGCTTCATCTTCTGCCTCCCTAAAATAAGGGTCAATCCTAGCCCTCGAAGAACTCCCAGAAGTTTGTCGGACTCCCTTCCCACCAGCCATAGTAAGAAACAAGTAAGAAAACACAAGAGAAGAAGATGTGTGAGGTAAAAAACATGGCTGAAATGGCCTGAATTTAAAGAAACAACCATATTGTCCAGGCCGATCGCAAAATCATCCAGGACAATATGGTACAATAATTGCGTACAGGCCGATTGGTCAAAAAGGCGGTTCGATCGGCCGGGCCGATCAAATATCGGCCAAGACGATTAGACACAGGCGATCGTCCCGAGGAGTCAAGCCGGATGACCATTGAAAAAGTAGAATGTCCGGGCCGATTAGGTCTATCGCCCAGGATGATGCACAGTAATTGATCGTACTGGCTGAAGTTAAAATGTTTTAAATCTTTGCCACGTATATCGTCCAGGACGATCAATGGATCGACTAGGACGATTATCCAATAATGGAACGTCCAGGGCCAATTTTAAGGATTTAAACGTGCTGACACATGGATCATCCAGGATGATCTTGTGTATCGGCTAGGATGATGACCATAAAATACATCAACCATGACGAAATAAGTTATCGGCCAAGACTATCAATCATGATTGTAATAAAATTCGATCAGATCATCCAGGATGATAAAGTATCGTCCAGGACGATAAAGTATCATCCAGGACGATAAAGTATTGTCCAAGACGAAGAGTTACAGTAAGTACAGAAAAGTTCAGCAGATGGAATTTTGAAGAGGATTTTTCCTATCGTCCAGGATGATATAAGAATCAGCCAAGACGATATGACAAGAAATTTGAATCCAAGGAAAAGATGTTGATGATCAAAGCCCTCAAAAATACATGACTCAAAATACAAAGCTAGAAACAACTATAAAAAGGCAAAAAGAAAACAAAAAAAAAAAAAGAAAGGGAAAATTTTCTTGTTTTTGGTTTTAATTTTTTAATTTTTTTTTTAGCAAAGTATCCATATGGAAAATTTTCAAACAATTAAATTTTAGAGATTCAAAAAATCAAAGAGTTAACAAGTCAAAATATGAAAAAGGTCGTATATCCCTAGCTCGAACTTCTTTCAGGGCAATAATCATCCTTTTAAAATAAAAAGGTCTAACTCAAAAAAAAACTTTACTGGGTAAAAAGAAGATCTAATCAAAACTTGGTTACAAATAAAATATCTTATAAATAATATACCAAAGTAATTTGTCTTAATTATGGAATTTAAAATCAAGCCTTTGAAAGCATCAAATAACCAATGAGTTCTCTAAATTTTAAGAGTTCAAAAAAGAGATAATAGATTGTATTTAGTGGGCTTATTTTATGCCTCTTGTATCTTTGATTTGTCTCTTTGAGCATCTTGATTTTTGATACACATTTGTGTATATATATATTTTATTTCAAATTTGCATCTTTTCCACTTTCCCTCTTAACTCTTTCAAGCTAAATTCTCTTAAACAAAAACACTTTAAAAGAACCTTAGTTGTGAGTTTATCCTTCAAATATTAGAGAATAGGAGCTCTCTCTCTAACATAGGGAAGAACAAGGCACAAAATAAAATAATGATCATGTGATAAATATAATGGAAATATTTCATTTAACTTGAAAGATATATAAGAACTTTGAATATTATGCACAAGATAAATTATTGTAGCAAGATAAAAAAGAATCTTAGTTTCAAAAATCAGTTGTCAATATGAGATAGACTTTTGTCTAGAAAAGAAAATTATGTCATTAAAAGAGGTTAGAGGGAGGGAAACCATCAACGGTGTTTCTCCCTTTGACCGATTTAGATATGATAATCATTAGCTTTAAATCTCCAAAATCTAAAAGATTTTAAAAATAATCATATAAAAAACCAATCAAAAAAGCAAGAGAAAATAAAACAATCTAAAACAACAAAAAGCTAGCACACAACAAAAATGACACAAATTAATTAAAAAATATTTCAAGAAATTATGAAGCAGCAAGTTTAAACAATTTTGAGCTGTGAGCCTCCATATGTCAAATTTTCCTATGCTCCCACGAGGCCTTTGGTAAGAGCACACCTGCAAAACTCAACAACAGTCAGATTTAGGAACCCAAACTAGTTTGGGTCCATTCTTAGGAAAAAGAGAATACAATACAGGTGTGGTATGCTGTGAATCATGTACCTTAGGTCTCCACACCCAATGTGCACTACGATGAACGGTACAAGTGTGTGAGATGTATCCTAGTATGCCACATGAAAAACATCTAACTCCAGGAAAAGGTTTTCTTAAATGATTTGAGTTATAACGTCTCTTCCTAGGTTTTGGCTTTGGATTCAAAGTGGGAGTCTTCCAATTTCTCTTAAGTGTATCCAATTCATTTTTAATCCTCAAGTTTGTATTTTTTAGAACATCATTCTCAACCCTCAAGTTTTTCTCTTTCTCTTTAGATTTCTTGAAATTAGATTGAAGAGAGGTGTGTGAAACTTTTAATGCTTCATTCTCATTAATTAATTCCGAATGCTTTTTGTTCAAATCATCAAATTTATTAAGAAGAGCCATGTAATTAGAATCAATCGTTGAATGATCTTTAAGAATAACTTCATACTCTTTTTGTAATTTTACAATTTCCAATTTTAAGTTAGCTTGAGTCTTCTTAAGTTTTTTGTATGATGCGTAGATTTTCTCACAAATCTCAAACAATTCATCATAGGTTGGTTTACATACCTCTTCCTCATCACTTTGCTCAAGATGATCTTCACCCATTAAGCACAGGTTTGTTGTCTCTTCCTCTGGTTCAGTCTTAGAGGAATAAGTCCCAGATTCTTCCCAGAATGCCTTTTGGACTCTCTTATTATCCTTCCTATACTTAGGTTTCTCCTCACCTTTTTCCTTTTCTTTGCTCGAGAAATCTTAAAGTATAGGACAATCAGTTTTCGCATGTACAGGCTTCCTATATTCATAACAAACAACATCAGAAGATCCTTTAGAATATTTGTTATCCTTACCTTTTCTCCAATGATGCTTTTGCTTCTTCTTTGAATTGCCTTGAGATGAAGGAAACTTCATCGCTCTCAGACCTGGAAGAATCGGAGTCAGAATAGTGCACCTTCAGTGCAACTGTTTTCTACTTTTCTTCTCACCTGCATCAAGATTTCTTTGATTCACCCCTTGCTCGTAAGCAATGAGTGAGCTAAGTAAGTTATTAATAGAATAAGTGTTTAAATCCATAGATTCAGTGATTGAAGTGATTTTAGCATCATATGATGAAGGCAATCATCTCAAAATCTTGTTTAATTTTTCATAGTTTGAAAGTTCTCTTCCTAATGCATGCAGTGAAGTAATTATCTGAGTAAACCTAGTATACATGTCAGAAACAGATTCATGAGGTTTCATACGAAAAAGTTTCGCAGTCATGCAAGAGAATATTTAAATAGGATTATTTAACTTCATTAGTGCCTTCATAAGTGATACACAATTTATTCCAAATTGCTTTACCAGTTTTGCAAGTGGAAACATGCATGTAACCCTCAGACTTTAAAGAACAGAAAAAATAGTTCAAACATTTTGCATTCAATTGAGCTAAATCTCTTTCATCGAAAGTCCATTCAGTAAAATCAACTTCAATTTTAACACCATTAATTTTAAGAGAAGGTGGAGAATAACCTTCTTTGATAAGCATCCATATGCGATAATCAGTTGATTGTAAAAATGTTGACATGCGGGTTTTCCAGAAATCAAAAGGTAAGATGTCAAAAAATGGAGGTTGTATAATTGAATGGCCTTCAGAAGTGTTTTAATTCCCAAAGTTATCCGTGGATCAAATTCAAAAAGTTTTCAAACTTAGTTTTTTAATCCTGCTCTAATATCACTTGAAAGTTCGTTAGGGATGTTAAGCCCTATAGAACTTGCCCAAGCTAACCAAGAGGGGGGTGAATTGGTATTTTAAAAAATTCTTTTCACAAAGAAGTAAAATTACATAAACCAAAATCACACCACAAGAAAGATAAGTGCGAAAATTAAAGTGCGGAAGCAAGAAACAAGAACACATAAATTTATAGTTATTCGGTCAACTCGACCTACGTCCACTCCCCGGAGGCGCCCTCTGAGTATTGTACTACAATTGTGACTCTCCTTTAGCCCCCACAGCTAGGCGGAGAAGCCTTTACAAAGAACCTCTTTTTGCCACCTCGACAAGGCAGAGAACCTATCTCCTTTTGCTTCCTCCTGAAGCTAGCAGAGAATCACTATCAGTTGCTGAATCCTTACCTCTAATGACCCTTCCACGGATGATAAACTATAGACGAAGAAAAAGAAGAGCGATCCTTGAAGCAACCCTTATGAATTCCCTCACAAGCTCCCCTTCACAAGATCCTCTCTCTCTCTCTCTCTCTCTCTCTCTCTCTCTCTCTCTCTCTCTCTCTCTCTCTCTCTCTCCTCAAGGTCTTCTCAGGTCAAGGCAGCAGGAAAAGATTTTAAAAAATATTAAACAAGAGCCCTTAAATAAAAGAGTTTCAAAGGAGCTCATTAATTGCAAGTTGTCGACAATATCGTCCACGATGATATGGAAATCATCCTAGCCGATCAGTACAAATCCCATGAGATCAGCCTGAGCATCGCCCTGAATGCAAACTAGACAATTGAAAATTGGATTGATCGTCAATGCCGATTTCATGATCGTCCAAGCCGATCAGTTCAATTCAAAGGAAAATCATCCAGAGCATCGCCTTAAATTTGTGCTGGCCGATATTAATCGTCCAGAAGTAACTAAGGGTTTTTGAAAAGATTGTCCTTGTCGATCCTACAATCATCCAGGATAATGTGATCGTATCAATCATCCTTAATTAATTTCTTGATTTTTCTGATTAATTAAGGCATATTTATGAATATCGTCCAGGTCGATCAAAGATTATCCTGCCTGATTTCCAAAAATACAGAATACATTAATTCTTTATGGAGGATTTCTTTCTGTTTTGAGCTTATCGTCCTGGCTGATACACATATCATCCAGGATGATCTATTAATGTCAGATGCCTTAATTAAGAATCCTAAATAAAATCTCTGTTTTAAACTTGATCGTCCAGGCCGATACAAATATCATCCTGGCCGATGTGAGTAAAAATAGAAATTCTAAGTCTCTCAAGTGAGTGTGTGTAGGGTTACTTAGCATCAGTCTCTTTGAACATTACAAATAGACTCAAGAAGAGAAAAAGTAAAGTACAGACTGACTCAATCCTAACCTACGCAATCTTAAACTAGCTTCGTTTGTTCGTCCGATCTTCGATTCCTAAAAAGTTAGAAGTAACAGGAAGTCCAAGAGAATCAATAGTATTTGTTAGACATCAAAATATAAGTCATGAAAATAGATTTGCAACATTTGGGTGCAAGTGCTTCATCTTGAATAATGGAAAACATCCCTTAGGAAAATTCAATCCCAAGTCTGATGAGGGTGCATTTTTAGGTTATTCATCTATAGGTAAAGCCTATAGAATCTTTAATAAGATAACCTTAGTAGTAGAAGAGTCCACCCTTGTAGTATTTAATGAATCAGATAAGCCCTCTGAATCTAAAATTGAAGATGATGAAATAGATGCAATTCAAGAAGTAGAGACTATTACCTTAGGAAAAAGGGTAGAACCTCAGGAAGATTTGCCAAGAGAATGGAGATATTCTTCTAGTCATCCTAAAGAGCTAATTTTTGGAGACCCGTCAGAAGGTGTAAGGACTAGGCATGGACTTAGGAAAGAGTTTAGTCATTCAGCATTCATCTCTATGATAGAACCTACAAGTATAGATAAAGCCTTAGGAGATGAATTCTGGATTTTAGCAATGCAAGAAGAGCTGAACCAATTCATCAGGAATGATGTTTGGAGTTAGTCAAGAGACCTAAAGAACAAAGTGTTGTCGGAACAAAATGGGTCTTCAAAAATAAGGTGAATGATTCAGGAACAATAATAAGAACTAAAGCCATATTAGTAACTAAGCGTTATAACCAAAATTAGGGAATAGACTTTGAAGAAACCTTTACCCCTGTTGCTAGACTAGAAGCCATAAGAGTGTTCTTAGCTTTTACTTTCTTCAAGAACTTCAAATTATATCAAATGGATATAAAGAGTGCATTTTTGAAAGGGTAATTAAGGAAGATGTCTATGTTGAGCAACCCCCCGGATTTGAAAGTTCACAATTTTCAAATCACGTATTCAAATTAAAAAAGACACTTTATGGATTAAAACAAGCACCTAGAGCATGGTATGAAAGACTTAGCTCATTCCTATTGAATAGGGGATTTGAAAAGGGTAGTGTAGATACTACACTCTTTTTATAAAAAATTAAAGAAGAAATTCTCATTGTTCAAATTTACATGGACGACATCTTGTTTGGATCTTAGGATAAAAACTTAAGTGATGAATTCTTAAAAATAATGAGTAATGAGTTTGAAATGAGCATGATGGGGGAACTTAATTACTTTCTTGGCTCTTGTATAAAAAAAATGGATAATGAAACATTTCTTAGCCAAACAAAGTACATCAAAGATATTTTAAAAAAATATTAAATGGATGGTGCTAAACCCATGAACACTCCAATGAGCTCAACAATTCAGTTTAACAAAGATCCTAGTGAAAAATCAGTAGATTAGAAAAAGTATAGAGGAATGATTGGATTCCTTCTTTACCTAACTGCAGTAGACCGGACATAATGTTTAGTGTGTGCCTCTGTGCCCGTTTTTAAGTCGATCTTAAAGAGTCTGACTTAACTAATGTCAAGAGAATTCTTAGATATCTACTAGGCACCCCAAATTTAGGAATTTGGTATCCTAGGCACATCACTTCCTTTGAAATCTTAGGATACTCAAATTTTTATTTTGCAGGATGTAGGATACATAAAAAAAGCACCTCTATTAACTGCCAATTTATAAGATAATCAATAGTGTCTTGGTCTAGTAAGAAGCAAAACTCAGTAGCCCTTTCCGCAGCCAAGGCAGAATATAGTGTAGTAGGAAGTTGTGTTGCACAAGTACTATAGTTAAAACAATAAATTATTGATCTTAGCCTACCTGTAGGAACCATCTCAATCATGTGTGAGAACACAAGTGTAATTTGCATCTCTAAGAACCCAATTCAACACTCTTGAACGAAACACATTAACATTAGACACCATTTTATAAGAGATCATATTGCTAAGGGAGATATAGAATTGCATCACATCAGTATAGGAGATCAATTGGATGACATTCACAAAACCTCTAGCATTTGACACCTTCTACACCTTGAGAACTAGACTAGGTGTCATTGACACTAATGCATAAAAAAAAAACACAAAAAAAAAACAAAAAAAGCATAAAACACACAAAAAAAAAAAAAATTGCACCTGATCATCACACTCTCACTCACTACACAAAGCCATCAAATTTAACATTGAATCATCGTACTGTACGATCCACTATTGTACTGTACGATACATCTAAATCTGCACAGAAAATAACCATAGGCAAATTTTTCCTCTTTTGATTGTACTATACGATCTACCTTGTACTGTATGATACAGCTGGCAGTCATTCAAGTCTGTCTGATACGACATTATTGAGTATTAAATGGTATGATACCTCCACTTCATACTGTATGAGACACGTCAGCGAATGGATTGGGACGATATAACTCAGTTTGGTACGACATTATTGGTGTTCGTACTATACGATACCTACACTTGGTACTGTACGATCCACCTTAGCAAACAGATAAGAACAGTATAAAGGAGTATGATATAAATGTCGTTCATATTGTACGATACACTTGTTTGTATAGTATGAATCTTTTGGTCAAAAGTCATACTGACGACCCTCGGGATGATCGATATTCTCCCGATCGTACTGTACGATATTTATCGTACTGTATAATTTTGACCACCTTTTACCAAATTGACCCGTCAGAATAATTATTTCCATATCATACTGTATGATATAATATTATAATATACGAAGTTGGAAAAACTTTATAAATTGGCTGGATAGGCAGACATCTTCACTTGCAACTCACTTCACTCACTACACAAGTTCCTTCTCACCTTTCACTCAATCTCTACATAATGTCTAGCTCTAGCAAGAGGAGTCATTTGGTAGCGGGAAGTTCATCTTCCTCTAACCGTCACAGCGCTCAATTCTTGAGTGCTGAAAAATGAGGAAGCTTACCATGAGTATAAAGCCTACAAAATTATACCTTCCAAAATGCTCAACCAGTCTGCCCTGAATTTCGAGGTAATGAACCTATTTGCTTCCACCACCTTTCAATCCCTCCTCACCCTGGCCTTTCCCTACAACTCTGATCTTCTTTTAGAATTACTTGTGAATCTCACTTACACTGTCGACAATACCACTTTTCACTCCTTTATTTGTGGTCAAAATATCGAGATCACTAGAGCCGACATCGCCCAATATATTGGACTATCCACTGAAGGTTCTAAAGTTTGATCATTTCTTACAAACAATTTTGATTGGAGTGATGTTAATAGAGTCCTTAGGAATGCTGCATTCCATCAACATTAACCTCTCGTTCAATCACTGACTCGAAATGCATGAATAATTCAACATGTCCTTCAAACCTCTATAATACCCAAAGGTGGTGACCGTATTAACATGACCCCGACTTTACCTGTCGCTACCTATCTTATCATGACCAACACAAAATTTTATGAGGCGATTTAATTATTGACTACATTCGCCATATGACTTTCGTTCGCCTCTCAACTACTCGACGGAAACAAAATATAGCTCTTGGTCACCTTATAGGATATATCCTCCAAAATAAATATTAATTGACCTATCCTCATGAATCCGACAATCTTCCTATCTTTTCTATGGATGTGTCTTTTCGTATTCTTTTCCATAGGGGACACAAGCCTGAAGAACCTATTTTTGATGAAGAAGAAGGAGAAGATGCCCCGGCCGTAGCACATGCACATCCACGATGACATGCAGCACCCCGAGCACCTGCACCAGCACACCCTCATGATGATTTGGACAAACGCTTCGACCAACTTCAGACTCATCTTGATACTCACATTCAAGAGTAACATCAATAACACGAGACTGACATGCAATGGTTTGGGGAATGCTTCACCACTATTGATCATTGATTTGATGCTCTCCATCAGTATTTTTAATCAAACCCACCTCCACCACCAACTGATCAGGATCCTCCATTTTAAATTATCTTTGTTTCGTAGTTTTTTTTCTTTCTTAGTGTTTGCTCCTCTTTTTGGTGCTACGAAAAGGGGGAGAAGGTTGTTGTAGTTTGTTCTATGGTTAAATGCATTTCTTTTTATCTCGTACTACATTTTCCTTTTTATTACATTTTCTTAAAAAAAAATAAAAAAAATGCATTTTAAACTTGCTTTTAACGACGTTATTTGACGTCATAAAAAAGGAGGAGATTGTTACGACCCATGACCCCGAGTTTGAGATTTTGATGATGACAAATAATGTCATCTGATTTACTATTCATTGAATATCATTTTTTATTAGTTATTGTCCCTGAGTACTAACATTTCAGGAAGATCATAAGCTACTAAGGATGATAGGAAGACTCAAGAATGGGTAGATTAGGAGTATGAGTCTAACAATGCATTTTATTATTTATTTTATATTTTATTTTCTTGAGTATGGACACAAACTGCATGTAAGTCTGAGAAACCACATACACACACAAGGGGAGAGGGTTTTAAATCTAAAAATGAAGATTTTTCTTCTCTGGTGATCGTACTGTACCAATTTATTCGTACTGTACGACCTGAGTTGGTAAAATGATTTTCTGTTAATAGTTCATACCGTATGATTTATATTGTACTGTATGATGTGTTCCAAATCCTAAACCCTAGCTGTCAAATTAACTTAAGTAAGTTTTCTCAACCGTTCGTACTGTATGATTTATTTTAAATACTTACTTAAATTAACCCATGATTAGTGGAATAATTCAAGGCTTAAATTCAAATTGAATGTCATACTGTGCGACATTATTCGTGCAATACAATAAACAGAGATGAATTTTGATCATCCCGGAGATCGTCCTGGATGATCCTTTGTTTTTTTCCTTATCATACAGTACGATATATATCATACTAGACGATGAACAGAAATGACATTTGATCATCCCGGAATTCATCCTGGATGATGCCTTGATTTTGACCATTAGTACTGGACGATGTATATCGTACAATACGATGAACATATATGACATTTGATCGTCCCAGATATTGTCCTGTACAATCAATAATGTTGTCGTACCGTATGATTTACAATCATACTGTACAAGTTATTTTGAACTGTTCGTACAAGGATGAAGCCTATTTATACATACCATACTGTACGATGACAAATCGTACTATACGATTGTAATGACTACTTTGCAAATTTAGGGAATTTGGAGCCCATTTTAATGTGTAAAAATTGTCATATTTTGAGAGACACAGAAGAGGAGAATGTGATTAGAGAAAATCCTTGGGAGAGCTCTTGAGAAGTTTTGTGGGGTTGAGAGAGGAAGGAGAAGGTGAGCTTGGTGAGGGAGAAGAGGTGTGAGGGAGATCACACGGTTGCTCTGATCTTGCTGCATCTTGCTCCTCCTATGGCCCGGGAAGGACTTGTGGGAGGCTCTCTAAGGGGAGACTCTTCTACATCCGTGACCTCGAAGGTACTCTACCTTCTTCAGGCGGGAGAAAAACAAGAAGGTTCTCTGCCGTCACCAGGTGGGTGAAAACAACGCTTGGCACTCCGCCATACCGGGTTGGTGAAAGGGAGTATTGTAAGGGCTTCTCTACCATACCGAGCGGGGAAGAAGGAGAGTTATAGTTTGTAGTGAAATTCCCAGAGCAGAGGACTCCGAGGATTGGACGTAGGTCATGGTTTGACCGAACCACTATAAAAATTTTGGTGTGATTTTTCCTTATTTCTATTTATTCTTACGTGCATTTTTATTTTCATAATATTTGTTTGGTGAATACTTGTGAAAGAAAAAGATTATACTGTTGCACATTGAGTTCAACTTTTTGCCTTAAAAGTTATTTAAATTTTCATGTTAAAAATTTAAAATCATCAAAAAATTAGAACTCCTGCTTAGGTTTTAATTATTTATATAAAGTTTTCACAATTCACCCCCACTCTTGTCCATCTAGTTATTTCAGTGTGAACAGCCGACGGTTCTCTTCAGCATCAGGTAGTGGTGGAAGAGAGTTTTTATGAAGGCTTCTTTGCCTTGCTGTGGGGGATAAGGAGAGACACTAGTGGTATTAGTGTAATACTCGGAGGGTGCCTTCGGGGAGTGGATGTAGGTCGTATTTGACCGAACCACTATAAATCTTGTGTCTTTTATTTTTTTGCTTCTTTTTACTTTACAATTTTGTTTTTAATCTGTGGTTGAAACATCATTTTAAAAATTTTCATTAAAAAGTTTTATATCCGTTTAAAAGTTTAGAGGAAAATTTTTTTAAATTACCAATTCCCCCCCCCCCCCCCCCCCCTCTTGGTTAGCCGCTGGGATATAAGCTTAGGTTTAATAACCTAATTCATCTTTAATGAGTTTCAACAACCTTCCTTTCCATCATGTACATATCTATTTTTGGATCTCCATGTGAGGTATGCAGCATTGCAATAAATGTTGATGAGAAAACCATAGCATTTACTATGCTTTTTCATCCATACCCATCATTCTTGGAAGGAGTCAAATAGCTGCAAACCAAACCCCCATATATTCAGTTTATAATAACTTCCTTCAATTTATCACATCTAATCGTCAGATGATCAGCATCCTCTTTTTCACTGCAGCCTCTAGGACATTCAAATAAATTTTGAATCCTTCTCTGATATAAGAAATTAAAAGTATATACAACATTATTGCATATCCTCCACCAGAAAGCATCTACTTTAGAATTTAATTTGATAATTCTAAAGCATTTCCCATACCAACATTATTCTTGCTACTCTATCATTGATTTATAAACCAGCGAAGAAATAGAATTCCCTGAATTTTGATGAACAAGCTCCAGATAATTAGCGTCTTTATCACTTTGTATCTCCACTCTTTGAATTAGTTTGATTAGCTCCTCTCCAAACAAAGTTCTTAGCTTCAAATAGTCCCACTCACCATTATTGATTAGTGAGTCTACCATATTGCTATCATAATCTAATACTGAAACAAATGTAGGCCAAATATTCAAGCTTTTCTCTAAGATCCATATATCATCCAATATATCAATAGAGCAACTGTTCACTACTCTCCACTTGACTATAGATTTTAGAGCTTTATTTCCATGAAGCTGAATTTTACATGTGGATGATGATCCTCTACCATAACCAGTTAATCCATCAAAAGAACCATACCTCTGGTTTAAAAATTTAAATAGACTTTCCAAGCCAAATTTTCTCTAAGAGATCCCACGACACTTAAACAGAAATCGAAGACCTCTACCTCCATTTTTTTACTAGTTTACAAAGATCACTACAGCTAACATAATGCAAACCTTCTTTCCCATCTTGTTTGTTCCAGATAAATTCTCCACTCAATTTATCCAATTCTTTAAGAATGCTTTTTGGAATTAAAGAAAATGAGCAATAGAATAGAGGTATAAAAATCAAAACCATTCTTAATAATAAAAGAATTTTCTAGCCAGAGATACTAAATTGCTTCCCCATATTCCAATTGACTTTAAAGCTTTCTCAATAAGGAAGTAGAAATCTGTAGCAACCATTCTTCTTAGAAAAATTTTAACACCAAGATACTTGATCTCCTTCATCCTCTTAAAACCCATAATTCTTTCTATAGATCTTCTAAATTTCTGTTTAACATTTTTGCCAAACAAAATTGCTGATTTATCCACATTAATATTTTGTCCTATCCAGCAATAGAAATCTGCAAGTATTGCTTTGATCTCTTTTACTTTGCTAGCTTTAGCATAAGAGAAAATTAACATATCACCTGCATATAAAAGATGAGTAATTTTTGGCACATCATTACCCATTTTTATACCCAAAGAATCCTCTTTCGATTTCAGTCCATTAGTCAACATTTGAGAATATATAATGAACAAGAAAGGAGAGAGTGGACATCCTTGATGAAATCCACTTTTAGCATGAATCCAACATGAAATTTTGCCATTGATATCAAAAAAGAAAACTTTGGATTTTCAACACACTCCATAACCCATAAAGCAATCTTTTTGGAAAATCCAAAGTAATTCAATATTTGCCTTAAGGTTTTCTAACACATACTATCATATGCTAGTTCTAGATCAATACAAGTCCTTTTGAATATTTAGAAGATTTGAATTTTTGAAATACCTCTTGAGCCACACGAATATGTTCTCCTAATGATCTTTCATTAACAAATGAAGCTTGCTCAATTGAAACTAGCTTTAGAATTATCAGTTTCATTTGGTTCAACAAAATTTTGGCAACAATTTTGTAATCTGATTTACAAAGACTTATCGGTCTGAAATGGCTCGGAATAGCAGGATTTTGAATTTTGTGAATAAGAACCAATAAAGTTTATTTCCAATCCTTATTCATTTTCCCCAAAATGAAAAAATGGTTAATGGAATTCTAGCAGTCAGATTTTATAATACTCCAATATGCTTTCAGGAAAGAATATGAGACTCCGTCGTTACCTGGCGATACACTTTCTCCATCTTGAAACACCACTATCTCCAATTCATTCAGGGATAACTCTTTATTCAACAAGTCCCTATCATTTTCATTCATAGAACAATTAACCATTGGCCACCCAGTTAATGAACTCCTCCTTTCCTTCCATTTGAAATTGAAGAACTCCATAAATACTATAGCTATTGAACTTGACTCTTCAATCTCTGTGCCATCCTCATCCATTATTTTGAAGATCCAGTTAGCATTTTTTCTTGCGGAAGCAGATGAATGATAAAATTTTGAGTTTGTATCACCCTCTTTCATCCATTCAATCTTTGCTCTCAACTTCCACCAAGTTTTTATCTAGCCAACACAGAATTTAATTCTAATACATAAGAACCAAGAATAGAAATCTCTTCCTTTGATAGACAATCGAATTCAGATTCTTTACATTGAAGCTCCAAAGTTTTTGTTTTAAGAAACTCTTTTTGTTTGTTGTACTACTTATATGTAGCTTTACTCCAGTAGAAAAGTGCTTTTAAGGATCTTCGAAAATTGAGATTAAGAACCTCTGCATAATTACAGTTATCTTTTTTATTCCAAGCTGTTGTCATTACTCCAATGGATACCAAATAAGATTCCCATACTTCCTCAAATCTGATTATTTTAACCATATTGAAATTATCATCCATAAAATTCAGTAAGATTGGACAGTGGTTTGAGGACACTCTGGTTAGATGCTTCACTATTAGATTAGCTGAATTCTTTACTGCAGGGTTCACAAAACACCTATCCAATCTCTCCAATATGCGGCTACTACCAACTTTATTATTAGACCATGTGAACTTTGGTGTAATCACTCCCACCTCATAAAGATCATTATTAACCAAGAATGATTTCATTTCTCTAGGCCCCGAACCTAAAAGTCCTTCCACCTCTTTTCTCCTCTCTAGACAAAATACAGTTAACCATGAGAGCATTACTTGAGCAGAAATAATTTAATTTCTCCCAAAATAACCTTCTTTGAATCACATATTTGCCCCCATAAATAGTGGCAATTTTCCACGTACCCTTGTTTACAATATTAAGCTCCCCTATCACCATTTGGTTGAAAGAAAATAACAAAGAGAAAGAAGCTACCTTGACTTTCCATAAGACAAGAATTCTTCTAGATAAACCTTCTGCCGTTAATTGAAAAAAATCCCATTCATTCCCTATAAGTCCATTGATCTCCAATCTAATAGAATTTGAAATCTTAGTTTCCAAAAGCCCCATAAAAAAAACATTATTATCTCAAACTATATCCTTTAGATATAGAGAAGCCTATTTTTTTCCTTGCTCCTCTACAATTAAAAAATATCATTAAATCCAATAATGAATAAATGGGGACGAGTTCCCCGCCTTCTCTTTAACTTCACCTTCAATTCTCCTTCCTCTAGGCTTCAATTTCATCGGGTAATGACTTTTCAATTCCTTAGCCAATTTAATTTTAATGGTAGTAGAGCTACCATCCTTGGATTCTTCAAATTTTCCCATATCTTGACAAGAGGGAGAGAACTCTCCTTCTTTTACCACCTCTGAAGATCCAAAAAATCCTTCTGTATCTTGCCCCATAACTTTTGGCTCAAAACTATCCTTCTTTGCTTCCTCTTTGCAGATTAAATCACCTTCACCTATTACTTCTTTAGGAATAGCAAACTTGTTACTTGTTTTGTTAACCACAACACTTTCTTCTTCAGCATTTGTATTCGAATTGGTCTTCTTATCCTATTTAGAGACAGGATGGATTTTAGCAAATTATTTCATATTCACAGATCCCAATTTGTTTTCATTCTTATCCACCTTGTTTGTTTCTTGTCTATTTGTTAAATTTCCTCCATTGTTGTTGTTGATTTTCCTCCACCCATCTTTCTTCCCACGAAAATTATCTTTTTTTTTACTGGAATTTTTTGTAGCTTACATGAAGCCACGACCCTTACTCATGAATTTCTTCTAAATTTGATAAAACTGCATTTTCGACATCCAAATTTAGTCCCAGCTCCTTCATGTTGTTAATGATATTCTTTGGCTCCTTAACAGATTCTGCAGCTGCTTTCTCTTGACATCTTTTTTGTTCGTGTCTAATCTTGCCACAATCGAAGCATAGATAGGGAACTCTCTCATATTTTCCTGAATTCCCCTCTTGCCACAATCCCATTGGTAGAGCATTTTCCAAGTGAACTTGGACACAAATTCTGGCAAATTTTCTTCACCACCACTGAAACATGTTTTCATCAATCTCATATGGTTTCCCTACTTTTGCTGCAATTTTGCAAATGTTGGTAGCATCCTAGCAATATAACGGCAAGTTAGGCATCCTTATCCATATAGGCGCAATTAACCCTTTTGATGAATTTGGATTGAAAGTTTGGGACCATTTATCAATCTCAATAATGTTCCCCTTAACATACCCTATACCATTAGCTAGAACATGTTCCACCGCTGCTTCATCATCAAATGCACATAAGCTCCAACCCTTACCAAGCCACGTGAGATTGAATTAACCAATATTCGACCACTATCTTCTAAGTTCTGAACTCATAATATATTGAGGAATATTTTCACCAAACACCTTGACTACAAGTGCATTCTGGAGTTTCCTGGTGATTTCTACTATCTTCTCCTCACAAAGTTTTACAGTAAGCCCATCCTCTAAAAGTGAACAGCCAAAATCCCAATCAGATTCAGTAATTCTTCTATGAGGCTTTTTAAGCCACATGTTCTGTAAACTATTTCCATAGGGATCCATAGTTGTAAAATCTTCATTTCCTGCCAAACTTGGAATAGACAGGTTCCTTTATCTAGATTCACAGTTACGAACTAAATTCATATCATTTATTATTCCATTTTCATTTATTATTATAGTAGAATGACCAAATTTCTCCGTAGCTGTTTATTTATAATACAACTACCATCACCTTCTTCCCCAACTGATTCAGAAATAATTACAGGAAATAAATTCTGAAACTTAGGAGCTTCAATTTTCTTCAGCAATTCTTCATATATCATAACATTCTTTCCTTTCCCAAATACCTCTGGAGGTTTAACATTAAACTAACCGCCTTCATTGATAGTCAAAGGTTTGCCATAATTGGATGAGATGTAATAGTATCTCAAAAAATCGGTGGAGATTTATTGCTAATTAATTGTCGTTGAACAGCAACCTCGGATAAGGAATAATGTTCATTCATCGAACAAACACCAACGATGCTTCGACGATCATCCACCGTCATCATATTTTACCTTTCAAACTACCAAAAGAAATTTGAATTGTAGCTTCTCTCTGTGGAATTCCACAGCTTCTCTCTCTAGAATTATGCCAAAAGAAATTTTGTCTCTAGTTTAATTTAATCTGTATGACAAATTTTGTATATAAATCAAAATGTAATTTCTTATGTATTATATGCCACATATCAATCGTATCTCTCTTGCATATGTATATATCAACCATGTCATGTGTTTTGTTCATATCCTACTATATTATATCACTTACGCAATTTATCTTATATACTCATGTCACATGAATAAATAAGCAAGACTGGACATCTTGATACCTATGGCATTTTCCTATATCAAACCATATAAGCCCTTCAAACTAAATATGAATCAATCTCAATCATATCATTGGTGTTCTTAAGAATCTAGCCCATATCACATATCATATGATAGGTGAAATTCATATAATAAATCATCACTTCGTTCCATCATTAGTGAATCTTATTATACCCTCCCATATATATATATATATATATATATATATATATATATATATATATATATATATATATATATATATTTTTTTTTTTTTTTTTTCTTTTTTTTTTTGGGTGGGGGAAACCCTCAAAGGGGCCTACTCGTTAATATTAAAAAAATTTGCAAAGTCCTTAAGGGGACCTCAAGCCCACTAATGCTCAAAAGAGCTACAAAATTAAAATAAAATAAACCTACGAGCTCAAGCTCCCTACTACACAAAATTATAGAAGAACTTAGATACATCCTATGGTGCATAAGAAGGTGCACCCAAAATGAAGGAAGATAATAAAAATAAGCTTGGAATAGAAGTTTCCCATCAAAAAACCATCAGCACAAATACGTTGAATAATAATATCCTGCAAAAAAAAAAAATATATCCACTAGAATAATAGAACAATGAGAAGTAATATCTTGTAACAAGATAATTCACTGAATAATGATTGAAATAGATTATAATATGTAAGCATAAAATAAAACCATAAGACCCAACATCATTAAGATAATAATCCCAATAAGCCTCATCCACTAATAAACTAGGCCCAATGTAAAACAAAGTAGAAAAAAGCCACCTTGTAGAATAATACCAGGAACCCGAGAGATGAGAAGGACAAGGAAAGGACCCCAAAAAATGATTATCCAACCAAATATCCATGCAAACGCTCCAGGTCTCACACCACCAAAGGAGAGAAATGGAAATATCGTAAATACCCAGACCCACAGCACCAATGAAAATGGGCTTCCAAAGATAACCAAGAGAAAACCACTAAGAATCACTAAAGATATTGAACAAACATGTAACTAAAACACCTTACAACATTACAAAACACATTGCAACCAAAGCTTTAGAATTATAATAGGAAAGAATGATCCAAACATCCATCCTCCATATAATATGGGGACCAAGCAGAGAGTAAACCATCATAAACTGACATGAGAAAAAAATACCAAAACAACAAAGAAAAAAAGGAAAAACTCATGAGAAACCAAAGTAGGTTTCCCAAATAGTAGAAAATAGCAGGCAACAAATGATAATCAAACAGCCCAACCAAAAAAATAAAGCAATGTGAAATTGCCAAGAGGAACCCCACATCCATCAGAGAGGAACAACTCCACAACCACTAAGACGAATAAATAATTTCATCCAATCTTAAGATGCCTTTAACTAGAAAAGGCATGTTAGAAATCGAAAGCTTAGTCATAGCATTCAAACAACAACCCCATCTAGAATCGACTTAGCACAAGAATTCCCATCCTAAAAATATCAAAGAAAGATCAGTTTAAAATACTCAATATATTCCTAATATCCCTCCACATATAAAATAATGCAGAGGAACAAACTTTATCTTCCCTAGAATTAAGAGAATGATAGCCAAATTAAGAACCAACCTCCACCACAATATTCATGTAATTGATATTGTAATAAAGACTTAAACCATGAAGAACAACATAGGTAGTTGCAAAATTTTCATCACCATTAGCAGCAGGACCAGTAAAACCCAAAATAAAATTAACATTATGATATCTAATAACACCACCACTGCTAACAAAAGAATCCATTCTCACACTATCAACATTCATCTTAATAATTTTTGGAGGAGGCTTCATCCAAGAAGTACACCTAGTAACTTCCTTAAAAATATCCACCTCCAAATTAATACCAAAAACTACCGCAGAAAAAAAAATAGTTTTTAAAATTCTTTGTACAAAGTAAATTAGCAAAGTGCAGAGCCACAGCTTTACCCTTAATATTATGAATAATTCTCTGATAGTTCATAACCACCCCATTGAAATGTGAATTATTTCTCTCCAACCATAAGAACCAAATGATAAGAGAAGGAATTACATTTCTGATATGGCCTTTGGAACTAACAAACTAATAGTTAAGCATAGAATTAATAGATCCCACAGTAGCAAAATAGTTGAAATAAAAGATGTCCTCAAAATAAGTCCAAACTTTAACAGCTGAGGGACTAGAAATAAAAACAAGATGCATATTATCCACAAAATAGAAACATTGAGTTTTTGAAGGGAGGATAAAACCTCTTTTCATCAAATTCTCATTCGTAGGAACAAGCTTATGTAAAATTCTCCAAATAAAAATAAAGACCGTAGATGGAATTCTTTTATGCCATATCATATGAAAAAGCTTGGAAGTCTCATGCTTAGTTCTAAACTAATGTCAGCCATCTTTTAATCTTGCGCAACCATCTTTAGTGAAAGAAAAAAGCAACACATAATTCAAATTAATGTTTAGAGGGATCTTTAAAATATGTTGAATAATGAAATCAGGAAGAACACTAGAGAGTTTCTCCAAATCCCAACCATTATTAGAGAAAAAATAGTTCACGTTCAACGTAGCATTAGAAATAGTATTAGTTAAAGAGTCAATCGAATGGCCACCCAACCAATGATCTTGCCAAAAGAAAATATTACCATTACCAAGATGCCACATAATAGAGGGCTCAACAACCCATTTAATTGAGCAAAGATGCTGCCATACTTTAGAATTGCCTTTTTTGAAACAACACATGGTGGGATGCTTCCCCCCACAATACTTGGCCACCATAAAATTAGCCCAAAGAATCACATTGGCATGAAGATTGTACCATAACATGAAAGAAAAATCATAAGTCAAATCATACATAGACTTACAACCTAAAGCCCCTTCATTCAAAGTCCTACAACATTTATCATAGGAAGAATAGTGTATTTTAGAACTGCAACGCGTACCTTTCCAAAAATTTTATTGAAATTCTATCAATCCTATTACACATAAACTTAGTAGGAATTAAAGTTTGAAAATAATAAACATGTATAAAATAAAGAATACTTTTTATAAGAATAAGATGACCACCAAAACTTAAGAAATTAGAATCCTAGGTAAAAAGTATATTCTGCACCACAGTAATTAAATCATAAAAAATAAAGGACTTCTTTGTGCCCTTATAGAGAGGCACACCCAAATACTTTAATGGAAAAAGACCATGGCTAAAACCAGTTAAATTCTTGATAGCCATAACACGATCAGAAGAAACTTTTTTAGCAGCAATAAAACAACATGTATGCTTATTAAAACCACTAATCAATTCAAAAAGGTTAAAGAAACACACAAGTATATTAATCCTATTCATTGAAGCATTCGTAAAAATAATGAAATCATAAGCAAAACATAAAAGCGAAATTTTAATGCCACCTAACATTTTGAAGTAGAGGCTAGGTTACTTATAAAAAAGATTAGCAAGACCTCTAAAGAGGTATTTAGTAATAATAACAAAGAGAGCAGGAGAAATAGGATCCCCTTAATTGTCTCAGCCCATGAGAAGCCTTAAAAAATTCATGGCTCTTACCATTCACAAGGATAAAAAAATATGGGCTTTCAATGCAATTCTTAATGAGACTTATGAAATTTAAATCAAATTAAAATAAATTCAAGATACTGTAAATAAAATCCCAATTAATATTATCATAAGCTTTAATAATATCTAGTTTCATAATCATGTTACCACCTCTAACCTTGACACTCAAGTCTTGACAAAACTCTTGCGCCAAAAGTTTATTTTATGCAATAACACACCCTTTAACAAAGCCCATTGTGAAAAGAGGAAATAAGCTTAGGAAAAAAATAGTTATTCGATTCATCAAAATTTTAGAAAGTAGTTTAAAAGTACACAAACTAATAGGTCTAAAGACTTTCCAATAACTCACAGAATTGTTCTTGAGAATAAGCATAATAACATAAGAAGTAAAAAACATAGGAATATGATTTCCATTAAATAAACTAGTAATAACATAGAAAATATCATTATAAATAATAGGCCAAGTTTTATAAAATAACTTCACCGTGAAACTATATGGACCAGCCACAGAATCTCCATTCATACCAAAAAATGTATCCTTAACCTCCTCAAGATGAGATTTAGACAAGCCAATATTATCATCAAGAGAAATAAGATTAGGAATTACAGATAGATTGTCAATAGTTGAAGGATTAAAGGTTTTTTCAAGATGATTTTGAAAATGATGAACAACCAAATTAACAATTTTAGCATCATCCTCAATAATAGAGCCATCAACATGATTAAATTTATGAATGCATATAATAGCATGTTTCTTTTTAACTATGGCATGAAAGCATTTAGTATTGTTATCACCTTCAACAAGATGTTTAAAAGCTGATTTCTTCTTCCAAAAAATTCCTTCTTGAGCTTGTAATTTATAAAGCTCATCCTTAGTCTCTTTCAAAAAATAGAAGTTAGTATCAGAAGGAACCAACTGACATTGACTCTCATAAGAATTCACCTTATCACCCGTAATTAAAATGTTAGAAAAAAGATTTTTGAAAACATTATGGTTTCACCAATTTAAAACTTTGCTTAAGTCTTTTATTATTAAGCCAAAGTCTATTCATATAAAAGATAGAGTTATCAGGAAATACAGGGGCTTGCCAATTATTCTTAACCACATCGATAAAAGAGTAATGAAGTAACCACATATTTTGAAATCTAAATTGAGATCAAAATTCCCTAGCTCTATTCTTAATTTTAATAAGAAGAGGAGAATGATCAGAGAGGGTCTGACTAAGATGCTCAATATTAGTAAAATCAAAAGAATTAAGCCATACATCATTAAATAAAACCCTATCTAACCTTTGCCATAAATCCCCACGATGCCCAGTGAAATTATTACCAAAAAAATCAATATCATTAAGATTTCAATCCATAATCATAATATTTAAATCCTCCATCGATTGATAGATAGAGAGATCCCCCTATGTGTTTAGACGGGTTAGTTATAGTATTAAAATCTCCACCAACAAGCCAAGGAAGCTTGCAAATACTATGAAAGTGGATGATTTGATCCCATAAAATGTTTATAATATAACAAGATGAGGCAACATAAACAAAGCATAACATTGGAAACTAAAACTTTTAATATTATAATGCAAGACTTGAGTAAAATCACCAATGATATCAATTCTAACAAAATTTTTCCAAAAAAATCCAAAATTTGTTGGCCACATTAGATTTAGCATGTTTAAAACCCAAAAATTTAGCAGTACCAAGTAACTTATCAGCTGAAATAAGAGGCTCAAGAAAGACAAGAATAGAGAATTCAACATAAATTTTTAACTCTAACCTTAGAAGGAGAGAATCCAATACCCCTAACATTCCAAATAATAGTGTTAAACATAAGAAATAATGATTAATAAGAAGTATGTAAATGTGTGTTTCTAGGTGATTGTAAAATTGCATACCTTAGTTTTCTACCTCTCTATACCAAGACCCTTGGTAAAACTCATATCATTATCATCTTTAGCAAAACATTTAGCCAATATATCCACCTCCTTCATGTTAGTAAAATAGCCGCTAAGATAATTATCAGTTAAAGGAAGTTTACTTTCAATTATCATACATGAATGCCCCCTAAAAAGAGGAAACTCACCTTTCACAAAGAAACACCATCTTCCAAAGTGGTTTCATTGTTCACAACAATTCCACTAATATCCCTCATTTTCTAAGTTTAGACAATAACCAACCTCTCTACTTGGGGCAAATCAACATCCGACATTATCGGCTCAGCTCATTTAGGAATCAGCTCATTAATTTGCTAATTCATAATATGAGATTGAGGTTGATTAGAATTAGTTAGTGTAAATAGCAATAACAACCTTATAAGTCAAATTTTGCTTTGAAACACTAGGATTATATGAAGAAGATGGAATAATGATTCTATTAGAATTAGTATGTAACATTTGTTTCTCCCCTTCTGAGAGATCATAACACAAAAAAGTGTCATGTTTGGGATCCACACTTTGATCAATGAGAAATTCAACCCCATTAGAAGAGGTTGGATCGGTCTGAATTATACCAAGTTGTAAAATAACCACATCATTACCTTGAGCTTTCTCACCGCTAGTCTCATCAATATTATGGTTCAAATTAACAATGACATGTTCATTCAAAATACACTCTTTCACCTTGGACTGCCTGGTAATTTCTTTCTCCTTCTTAAGATGCACAAGGAGTTTATAAAACTAACTCAAACCATTCCCATGCATCTTGCAATTTGAACAAAAGATAAAAAAATTTTTAAATTCAACTTTTTGAAAATAACCATTCAATTTGGATCCTAACCATATCTCAGTAGGATGTGAAATTACTTGATGGACAAGAGGGGGGGGGGGGGGGGGGGGGGGGGGAGGGGTGAATTGTGAAAAGTTTTTGACAATAATTAAAACCTAAGCAGGAGTTCTAATTTTGTTTTTATGCTTTTACAATTTTAACATGAAAAATAAATTCAAACAACTTATCTTTCATAAATTTTCCAAAGCAAATATTATGAAATAAAATGCACGCAATAATAAAAAGACGATAAGGAAAAAGCACACCAAAATTTTTATAGTGGTTCGGTCAAGCCATGAACTACGTCCACTCCACAGAGTCCTCCACTCCGGGTATTTCACTACAAGCAATAGCTCTCCTTCTGCACCCCTTGGCAAAGTGGAGAAGCCCTTACAATACTCCCTTTCACCAACCCGGCGTGGCGGAGTGCCAAACTCTGTTTTCATCTTCCTAGCGACGGTAGAGAACCTTCTCATTTTTCTCCCTCCTGGAGAGCAGAGTACCTTGAGGCCACGGATGTAGAATAGCCTTTCCCTTGGAGATCCTCGCACAAATTCTTCTAGGGTATAGGAGGAACAAGATGCAGCAAGTTCGGAGCAGCAGTGTGATCTCCCTCACACCTCTTCTCCCTCACAACGCTCACCTTCTCCTCCCTCTCTCAAACCATAAAGAACTTCTCAAGAGCTCTC
Organism: Dendrobium huoshanense; assembly: GCA_016618105.1. Lineage (NCBI taxonomy): Eukaryota > Viridiplantae > Streptophyta > Magnoliopsida > Asparagales > Orchidaceae > Dendrobium > Dendrobium huoshanense. Next base: position 14,907,225 of record CM028350.1, read on the forward strand.
TCCCTCGGAATCCCTCTCTAACCACGTTCTCCTCTTTTTTTTTTTTTTCTTTTTTTCCCCCTCATTACTTAGTTAGAGAGAAAAACTCCATCTTTTTCGGTTAGAGAGAGAAACTTCAAAGAAATTCAAATTTCTCTTCCCGGTTTTTGCTCCTGCTTCTCAGGTAGGGCGGGAGAAGATGACGGTGGAGAGTCGCCGGCCTTCTCAGGCGTCGGCGACCAGACCTCCATCCTTTATTGGTAATTCTAAGATTTATTCGAAGATGAACGAGAAGTTATCGTCTCCTCAACACATGGATGATCGTATGAAGAAATTGAATGGTCCGTTGGTGATCAGAGATGTATCTGAAGCAGAGCCTAGAAATGTCGTTTACGTCGAAGGTAAAGGTAAAGGATTTGTGGATTCTGAATCCAAACGTACTCCAGGCACTGAAAAATTGCAATCTGATTTTAATTTCCTGGATCCTGAAGCTTCTTTCTTTGGAATGAATTTATTTGTAATTAGATTTGTTAATTCGAGTATTAACTCGGATATAGAGATGAAGAAGAATCCTGTGAAGACGAGTATTAGCAATATTCATGTGGTTCTGAACTTAGAGAACCATTTGGCTGTTGATAAGGTTATTGATAAAATGCTGACTTATTCTGGTAAAGTTGGTTTCAACAATACCTGGAGTAATAAGCCATACATCAAAATTTATTTGAAAGAAGATGAAATCATGATTTCTAAAGATGGTAAAGCTGTTAAAATGAACGAAACTCTGGAAATTAAGAATTCTAAAAAACTTTCAAACTCAATTGTGATAAAGGTGTTCGGTAGAGAATTGGCATCTCATCTGGTTGCTTGGGAGATAAGAAGACAGTGGAAACATTTCGGTCAATTTCATTTTACCACTCTAGGAAAAGGGTGGTTTTTATGTTCTTTTCAATCGGAGGAGATGATGGAAGCAGTTCTGTCAGGGGGACCATGGTTTATCAATGAGCATATCGTGGGTATGGAGAGATGGTCCACTGAATTTTCAGCTAACTCCATGAAGGGGCTGACATCTCCTTTATGGGTTAGGATGCCTAACCTTCCCTTGCAATGTTGGGATGAAGATAATATAGCTAGAATAGCTTCTAGAATCTGAGTCCCTTTGATGATGGATGGAAATCTTTTCCAATGGGGGAGGAGAGAATTTGCAAGAATTTGTGTGAGGGTGAAACTTGATCAACCTCTTTCCTTGGGAATTTGGGTGGATAGTATCTCAGGGAGGTTTTTTCAAAAAGTAGAATATGAAAAGGTAGCCAACCTTTGCTTTGAATGTGGAGTTATTGGACACCTGAAGAATGATTGTGGTAAAATATGTAATAAAGCCGACAAAAATAAATTGGGAACTAGTTTTACTTCAGAGGTTGATAGCATAAGTAAAGAGCTTATTGCTGCAGAAAATCCAACGTATGGACCATGGATTCTTGTCAATAATAAGAAAGGAAGAAAGCCAATTCACAAGAGCATTACAGTCAATTCCAGCAAAGCTATGTTTGTTAAGAAGATGGGAAATGAAAAAGCAATCATGGAAGAAGGAAATGGTGGAGCTGATGGCAGAATTATCAACCCAACAAAAGATCCGATTCTGAGTAATGAAGACCAATTAGAAGAAGGAGAGCTGATTCCAGACAAGGTGCAGCCTATTATAGAGAAGAGCAATCAAGTTAAAGAAGGCAGAGATGGTTTATCTAAGGATAACAAGGAGGGACCGGTGTGTAAGTCACCTATTTCTTCCTGTTCTAATTTATCAAATTCTTGTAATAAATTTGATATTCTTAGTTCAGTGCCTGAAATTTTGGACAATGAAGATTTGGTTATTTCAGCTAAAGATAAGGAAACTGATGTTAAATCCGGTGATGATTCTACTAAAAAGCAGACCAATGATGACAATGGAAAAAATATTTTAGATAAAAAATTGGGAGTTGATAAAATTCCTTTTGGTGATTCTAGCAAATCTAAATTAGCTAAGGAGCTGAAGTCTCTGGGCCCTATAAAGAACATTCCAAGGGGAAGGAATTTTGATGGTGGAGGTAATAAGAGGAAGGAAGGGGGGGCATCCCCAAGGTTATTCTAATGAATTCCATATTGTTTTGGAATTGTAGAGGGGCCAATAACAAAGAGGCCTCTCTATACCTCAAGGAGCTTGTTAAAGACCATGGTATTCTTTTTGTGGGTTTGGTGGAAACTAAAATAAATTCTTTTGATAAAGTTTCTTTAAATAATATTATGGGAGATGACTGGGACTTTTATATCTATCCATCGAAAGGGCTATCAGGGGGAATTTTGATTCTTTGGAAAGCTGATATAGCTTCCTTTTCTGTTTTGAAGGAAGATGAATCAATGTATTATTGGAGATCTCAATATCTTCAATAAGGGGGAATGGATGATTGCTACCGTTTATGGAAATAAGGATGTTATGAAAAGAAGAGAACTTTGGAGTAATCTAGATGAGATGTCCAATAGAAAGCTTCCTTCATTGTTGGGGGAGATTTTAATTGCATCTTGTCACAAGATGATAAGAGGGACGGTAGAAAATTTGTTTTTTCTCAAGGCCCTAAAGAAATGGCAGATTTATTAAATATGAATGACCTTCATGATGTGGGATTTGTTGGTCAAAAATACACTTGGTGTAATAACAAATCAGGAGGGGATCGCATACTTGAGAGGTTGGATAGATGTTTCCTAAACTCTATAGCCATCAATAAGATTAATAATGCAGTAGTGAGACATCTTGCAAGGGTAGCGTCCGACCATTGCCCTATTGTATTGAAGATGCTTGATAATCCATTTCAAAAGTTGGAGATTATCAAATTCGAAGATGTTTGGATTTCTTTCAAAGCTTCCTCATTTATTATTCAGAGAGTTTGGAGAAGGAATTTCTAAGGCAATGACATGGAGGTTCTCGATAAAAAATGTAGAAGAGCTTTAAAGGATTTGTTCTATTGGAGCAAGGCAAGGATTAAGGATTTCTCTTTAGAAAAGGAGAAGTTGAAAGAAGAAATTTCTCTTATTCAAGAAGAAGAAGCTTCGGTTGGATGGTTGTCTAATGAAAAACTTTGGGAACTCATATCTAAAGTTTATAAACTTAATTCTGTGCTTTCTAGACTCAACACTTATTGGAGACAAAGATCTTAAGCTAAATGGATTGAGGAAGGTGATTCTAACTCTAAATTTTTCCATTCTTTTGCTAACTTTAGGAGGATTGGAAAAAGGATTTCTTAAATCAAAGATGTAGATGGTACCATCTGTGAAGATTCCTTGGTGTTACATCAAATTGTTTTTTAGTTTTTTCAAAAGAAATGGAAGCAGAGGGAATGCTGTATGGACAAATGGCCGATTCCTGTAAACGTTTTGAATGAGACGGATAGGATTTTGCTGGAAAAACATATTTCAGATGAAGAAATCCTGCAGGTTATCAAAGGGCTTGGCAACAACATTTCTCTGGGACATGATGGTATCACTTACTCCTTCCTCAAACACTATTAGAATATTGTTGGTTTTGATGTTTGCAAAGCAATAAAAGAATTTTTTACATCAGGTATCATGAGTAGTAGTTGGAAAGATACTCTTATTGTCTTGATACCTAAAGTTTCTAATCCTTTATTTCTTGAAGCTTTTCGACCTATTAGCTTGTGTAACTCCATCTACCAAGTTGCTGGTAAGGTGTTACTCAATAGGCTTATGTTTGTTATTCATAAACTTATCTCTGAAGAACAAGTTGCTTTCATGAAAGGGAGGAGCATCTCATATCATATACTTTTGGCTCAGGAGGTGTTTAATAAAATGAGGATTTTTAAATCAAAAGAAGGTGTGGTGGCCATCAAGATAGACATGGAACAAGCCTATGATAGTATGTGTTGGAGTACTCTTGAAGGAGTTTTGAAGAGCTTGGGTTTTCCTGACAGATTCATTAGGCTTATCTTGGAATGTATTGTTGAGCCAAGGTTTTCTATCAGCATCAATGGGAACTTGACTAATTGGATTGAAGGGAAGAGTGGATTTCGTCAGGGATGTCCATTATACCCTTTTCTTTTTATCCTTTGTTCCCAATTGATTTATAATGCTTTTAATCAGGAAGGGAAGGATTTAAGCATTAAAGTGGCTCCTTCTGGTAATGTTATTTCTCATTTGCTTTATGCAGATGATATCCTTCTTTTCACTAAAGCTAAAATCAGCAGTATCAAGGAGATGAAGATCATTTTAAGCAACTACTGTGGATGGACAGGGCAAAAGATTAATCTTAAAAAATCTTCCATGATTGTTAGCAAAAATGTTGATAGAAGAAAGAGAAAAAAGATCAAGAAAATTATGGAGATCAAGATGGTTGAGGAAATGGATTATCTGGGTACTAAATTAGCTTTGAGAAGGCTATGAAATGTTGATTTTCAATTTCTTTTGGATAAAGCATTGAAGACTTTAAATGCTTGGAGCAATAAATACATTTCTATTGTTGGAAAGCTTGTGCTTGTCAATTCGGTTTTCAGCAGTTTGCCTCTTTATTTAATATCTCATTCCTTAATCCCTCTTAGTGTGGTGAGGGATTTCAAAAAATTCTGCAGAAATTACATATGGAAGAATCAAGATGGGAAACAGGGAATGCATTATATAGCTTGGGATGAACTTTGCAAGCCAAGAGCAAACGGTGGCTGGGGGATTCATTCGACTGTCAATAGTATTCAAAATCTGAGAGCGAAATTCTCTTGGAATCTGGTTTCTAATCCTAACACCTTTCTAAATAGAAATTTGTTAATCAAATATGGCAAAGACTGGTGGAAGAAAGAGGTGATTAAAGGAGGTTCTACGGTTTGGAAAATCATTGCTAGTGGCTGGAAATCTATGAAGAAGATTATAAGGTGGAATGTGGTAAATGGGATGCGTATTAATATCTTGAAAGACATATGGATTTTTGATAAAATCCTACTCAAATGGCCTACTTTTATCGTCCCTTTTGATGAAGATGATTTAACTTTGATTTTTTTATCCAAGATGGCCATTGGGACTTTGAAAAATTACTTCTTTTCTTTGGAAAAGAATTGGTTTGTGTTATTTCTAGCATTCCTATTATTAAGGAAGGAGATAAGGATTTTATGGAATTAAAATACAAATTGACTAGAAAATCTATTGCTGCTACGATCAAAGAAGATTCAACTAAAGTTCTTGAGGGGAGCTCTTACCTTTGGATTCATAAATTGAAATTGTACTCAAAGGTGGAATTTTTCATTTGGAGGCTTTGTAAAAATGCTATTCCAACTTCTGATTTTTTATTCAAAAGAAAAATTATCTATTGATAACAAATGTCCAAGAGGATGTGGAGGTATTGAAGATATAGATCATATTTCTACAACGTGTCCCAAGCTTCGTAAAGTTATTGGCATTCTTCGTGATTTGGGATTTCTAGTTCCTTTCTTTGATTTGTTTCAACAATGCTTAGAAGAAGCTAAAGGAAGGCTTGAGAAGAATCCTGGGTTGATAAAGCTCTACTTTACTTTAATATGGTTTTCTTGGAATGATAGAAATAAGCTAAAGCACGGTAAGAAGGAAGATACTGTTTTGACATTGGCTTCCAATGTTATTGGCTTGATTGGTCTTGATAGAAGGAAAAATTTACTCTCGGATAATTGGGATGCTATTCAATCCATTGGATTGTCTTTTGATTCATGGCATCCTCCTCCATCCGAGTGGTACAAGATCAATATAGATGCTGCATTAAAAAGAAATTATGGAGCTGGAATTGGAGGAGTTGTAAGAGACTATAGAGGAAGAATGATTTGTGCTTTTGGGTTTTATGGAATGCATTGGGATATATCTCAATTGGAGCTTTATTCATTCTATTCTTTGTAGTATTTGTTACACAATTGTTTGGATGAAGCCAAAGGTGTCATCATCGAAGGAGACAATAAAAATGTTATTCATTTTCTTCAAGAATTGTATATCAAAGGCAATAATAAGGTGGGAATCATGGAAGACGAAGACTTCTTTGGGTTAAGGTATGGGAGTAATGTTATTTTTAATTGTATTAGTAGAAAAGGTAATAGGATAGCTGATTTTTTTGCTAACCATTCCTTTTCGTATGACTTCATTTGAAACGATTTTAGTGAGAGCTCTCTTCCTCCTTCCTTTGTTAAACTTATAAAGGAAGAGTGTAGTTGGAAGGAAGATCTCTATTAGTTTGCTGGTTGTTCTTGGTTTTTTATTGTTATTTTAATGCTATTGCATTTCTTTAAAAAAAAAAAACCACGTTCTCCTCTATCTGATTCCCACCTTCAAAATATGACAAGTTTTATACAAAAAAATGGGCTCCAAAATCCCTGAGATTTCAAAAGTAGCCATTATTATCGTACAGTACGGTTTCTAATCGTACAATGCGATATGTATAAACAAAATTCGTACTGGTACAAAGTGGCACGAACAGTTAAAAAACATTCGTATTGAATGATTTTAATTCATACGGTACGATCAACAATAATGTTGTTCGTACAGGATGATGGCCTGGACGATCAAATGTCATCTCTGTTCATCGTATCGTACGATTGACATCAAATAGTACGATGAGATAAAAACCAAAAGATCATCCAGGATGATCCATGGGATGATTATAATTCATCTCTGTTCATCGTATTGTACGACTGGGTTCTTACAGTACGATGTTCAAATTATAATTAAGCCTGGATTTCTTTCATTAATCACTGGTTAAATTAAGTAAGCATTTAAAATAGATCATACAGTACGAACGGGTTCGTACAGTACAAATGACGTAAAAAAACATACTTAAGTCAAAACGACGGCTAGGGATTTGGATTTGAACATATCATACAGTACGATTTACATTCGTATGGTACGATCTATTCACAGAATCGTCGTACAAAGCTCTGATCGTATGGTACCAAATAACATCGTACAATATGATCTACAGAGAAAGAAAAACTCTAAATTTTTCATTTAAAAATACTCTCCCCCTGTGTGTGTTTATGGTTGCTCAGATTTTTATGTATTTTGTGGCCAGACTCAAGAAAGTAAAAATAAAATAAATACCAAAATACATTGTCAGACTCATACTCCAAATCTACCCATTCTTGAGTCTTCATGTCATCCTGAGTAGCTTTCGATCTTTCTAAAATGTTAGTACTCACGGACAATAACAAACAAAATAATATTCAATGAATAGATAATTCAAACGACATTATTTTTCATCATCAAAATCTCAAACTTGGGGTCATGGGTTGCAACAATCTCCCCCTTTTTGATGATGTAAAATAATATTTGTTGTAAGCAAGTGTGAATGGCATTTTTTTCTTTTAATTTAAACATGAGAACAAGAACAGTACAAAATGAAAGAAATTGCAGTATGAAATAAAAGGAAATGCATTTAACCATAGAACAAACTACAACAACCTTCTCCCCCTTTTGACAGCACCAAAAAGAGGTGCAAAAACTAAGATAAAAAGAAGCGACAATACAAAGATAACCTAAAGTAGAGGATCCTGATCAGATGGTGGTGGAGGTGGGTTTGGTTGGAAGTACTGAAAGAGAGCGTCAAAGCAGTGATCAATAGCAGTAAAGTGTTCTCCAAACCATTACATATCTATCTCATGTTGCTGATGTTGTTCTTGAATATGAGTATCGAGACGAGTCTGAAGTTGGTCGAAGCATTTAACCAAATCATCTTGTGTTGGTGTAGTTACACGGGGTGGTGCATGTCATCGTGGATGTGCTTGAGCTACGACCGGGGCATCTTCCCCTTCTTCTTCATTAAAAATAGGTTCTTCCAGCTCATGTCCCCGATGGAAAATAATATAGAAAGAGGCATCCGTATAAAAAATAGGAAGATTATCGGGTTCGCCAGGATAAGTCATTTGATATTTATTTTTGAGAATATATCCTATAAGGTGACTAAGAGCTATATTTTATTTTCGGTGAGTGGTAGGGAGACGAACGAAGGTCATATGGCGAATGTAGTTAATAATCAGATCGACCTCATCGAATTTTGTGTTGGTCATGATAAGGTAGGTAGTGATAGATAGGGTCGGGGTCATGTTGACACAGTCACCACCTTTCGGTATTATGGAGGTACAAAGGACATGTTGAATTATGCATGCATTTTTATTTAGTGATGAAATGAGAGGTTGGTGTTGATAGCATGCGGCGTTCCTAAGGACTCGATTAACATCGCTCCAGTCAAAATCGTTTGTAAGAAAAGATGGAACCATAGGCCCTTCAGTAGATAGCCCAATGTATTAGGCGATGTCAGCTTTGGTTATTTCAACATTTTGACGAGAAACAAAAAAGTGGAAAGTGAGGTTGTCGACAGTATATGTTAGATTGGCTAGGAATTCTAGAAGGAGTTCAGAATTGTAAGGGAAGGCCTGGGTGAGAAGAAATTGGAGGGTGATGGAAGCAAAGAGGTTCATTACCTCGAAGTTCAGAGCCTGCTGATTTAACAGTTTGGAGGGTGTAATTTTATAGGCTTTGAACTTGTGGTATGCATCCTCATTTTCGGCATTCAAGAATCGAGCGCTGTGATGGTAAGATGAAGAAGAGCTTCCCACTACCAAACGACCTCTCTTGCTGTAACTAGACATTGTGTGGAAGGTGAGTGAAAGGTGAGTGAGTGGAGTGAGGATATCTGCCTATCCATCTTATTTATAGGGTTTTCCTCATATCGTACAGTATGATATGGTAATAATTATTCTAACGGTTCATACCAGGAAAAGGTGGTTAAAACATACAGTACGATCAGTTGAATATCGATCGTCCCGAGGGTCATCAGTACGACTTTTGACCAAAAGTATTGTATTGTATGAATAGGTGTCCCGTACAGTACTAATTATATTAATATCGTACCGAACGCCTTTAAGTCGTTCTCATCCGTTTGCTGAGTGGATCGTACTGTACGATGTGGGAATATCATACAGTACGATCACCAATAATAACGTACCAGTACGCTTAAGTTTGTCCCAATCTGTTCACTGATGTGGATTGTACAGTACGAAGAGGAGATTTCAAATTGTACGATGACCAATTATTTATCATACAATACGATGCAGGTCATACAGTACGATCAATAGAGATGAAATTTGTCATTTATTGTGTTCTGTGTAGGTTATAGTATATAGTTCAGAACGATACTAGTATCGTACAGTACGATATTACAAAGTCAAGTTTAGTGCTTTTTGTGTAGTGAGTGTGTGATGATCAGGAGCAGCCTTAGAAGATTTTTTCTATCATTTTTTTTCATTTTATTTTGTTGTTTTTTGTTTTTTGTTTTATGCAGTTATATCTATGACATCTAATCTAGTCCTCAAGGTGCTAAAGGTGTCGAATGCTAGAGGTTTTGTGAATATGTCAGCCAACTGATCTCCTGTAATGATGTGATACAATTCTATATCTCCCTTAGCAATGTGATCTCATCTCTAATGAAGTGATGTCCAATGTTTATGTGTTTTGTTCGAGGGTGCTGAATTGGGTTCTTAGAGATGCAAATTGCGCTTGTGTTATCATGTTGCAAATCTATTTTTCATGACTTAGGTTTTGATGATTGACAAACACTTTTAACTCTCTTGGACTGCCAGTTACTTCTAACTTTTTAGGAATCAAAGATCGGACAAACAAACAAAGCTAGTTCAAGATTGCGTAGGGATGAATCAGACTGTACTTTTTTTTTTCTTCTTGAGTCTACTTGTAATGTTCAAAGAGACTGATGCTAAGTAACCCTACCCACACACACTTGAGAGACTTAGAATTTCTGTTTTTACACACATCGGCCAGGACGATATTTACATCGTCCTAAACGATCAGGCTTAAAACAGAAATTCTAAATAAGGGTTCTTAATTAAGGTAGCCGTCATTAATAGATCGTCCTGGACGATACGTGTATCGGACCAGGACAAGAAGCTCAAAATAGAAAGAAATTGCCGCCATAGACAATTAAGAAATTCTGTATTTTTTAATAATCGCCCAGGATGATCATTGATCGGCCTGGATGATATTCATAAGTTATGCCTTAATTGATCAGGAAATCAAGGGAGTAATTAAGGATGATTGATATGATCATATCGTCCTAGACGATCAAAGGATCGGCCAGGATGATCAATTTAAAAACTTTAGTTACTTCTGGATGATAAATATCGGCCAGCTCAAATTCATGGCGATGCTTTAGACGATTTTCCTCTGATTTGAACTGATCGGCCGGGACGATCGTGAGATCGGCCTGGACGATCAGGCCAATTATTATTCATTTAGTTTGCATTCAGGGTGATACTCTGGCCGATCTTCTAAGATTTGTACTAATCGACCGGGCCGATGTCCATATCGTCCTAGACGATATTGTCGGCAACTTGCAATTAATGAGCTCCTTTGAAGCTCTTCTTTTTAAGAGCTCTTATTCAACATTTTGAATAATCATTTGCTGCTTCCTTGACCTGAGAAGACTTTTAGGAGAGAAAGAGAGAGAGAGAGAGAGAGAGAGGGAGAGAGAGAGGATCTTGTGAGGGGATTCACAGAGGTTGCTTCAATGATCGCTCTGCTTCTTCTTCATCTAGAGTTTCTCGTCCGTGGAAGGGTCGGTAGAGGTAAGGATTCAGCATCTGATTGTGGTTCTCTGCCAGCTTCAGGAGAAAGCAAAAGGAGATAGGTTCTCTGTCTTGTCGGGGTGACAAAAAGGAGATTCTTTGTAAAGGCTTCTCCACCTAGCTATGGTGGCTAAAGGAGAGTCACGTTTGGAGTGCAATACTCGGAGGGCGCCTCCGGGGAGTGGAAGTAGGTCGAGTCGATCGAACCACTATAAATCTCTGTGTTCTTGTTTCTATCTTCCGCACTTTAATTTCTGCATTTATTTTTTTTGTGGTGTGATTTTAATTTATGTGATTTTAGTTCTTTGTGAAAAGAATTTTTTAAAATACCAATTCACCCCCCCTCTAGGTTAGCTTGGGCCAGTTCTATAGGGCTTGACATCCCTAACGAACTTTCAAGTGGTATCAGAGCGGGATTCATAAAAAAGTAGTTTGAAAACTTTTTCAATTTTAATCCATGGCTAACCTTGGAATTCACAACACCAAAGAAGGGTATTATATTACCCGACCTCCCCTGTTCAATAACCTACCTTTGATTTCTGGAAAACCCGCATGTCAACATTTTTACAATCTACTGATTATTGCATGTGGATGCTTATCAAAGAAGGTTATTATCCACCTTCTTGTGAAATTAATGGTGTTAAAACAGAAGTTGCTTTTACTGAATGGACTTTCGATGAAAGAGATTTAGCTCAATTGAATGCAAAATATTTGAATAGTTTTTTCTAAGCTTTAAAATCTGATGATTACATGTGTGTCTCCACTTGCAAAACTGGTAAAGAAATTTAGGATAAATTGTGTATCACCTATGAAGGCACTATTGAAGTTAAACACTCCCGTTTGAATATTCTCTTGCATGACTATAAACTTTTTCGTATGAAACCTCATGAATCAATTTCTGACATGTATACTATGTTTACTCAGATAGTTACTTCACTGTATGCATTAGGAAAAGAACTTTCAAACTATAAAAAAGTAAACAAGATTTTGAGATGCTTGCCTTCGTCATATGATGCTAAAATCACTGCAATCACTGAATCTAAGGATTTAAATACTTATTCTATTGATAACTTACTTGGCTCAGTCATTACTTACGAGAAAGGGGTGAATCAAAGAAATATTAATACATATGAGAAGAAGAAGGAGAAAACAAATACACTAAAGGCGCACAAATCAGATTCTGAATCTTTCGGGTCTGAAAGCAATTAAGTTGCCTTCATCACAAAGCAATTCAAAAGTTTTCTAAGGAAGAAGCAAAAGCATCATTGGAGAAAAGGTAGGGATCATAAACATTCTAAAGGATCTTCTGATGTTGTTTGTTATGAATGCAGGAAGCCTGGACAAGTGAAAGTCGATTGTCCTACACTTCAAGATCACACGAGCAAAGAGAAAGAAAAAGGTGAGGAGAAACCTAAGTTTAGGAAGGACAAGAAGAGAGTCCAAAAGGCATTCTAGATAGAATCTGGTACTGATTCCTCTGAGACTGAACCAGAGAAAGAGATTACAAACCTGTGCTTAATGGGGGAAGATCATCTTGATCAAAGTTATGAGGATGAGGTATGTAAACCAACCTATGATGAATTATTTGAGATTTGTGAAAAAATCCATGCATCATACAAAAAACTTAAGAAGACTCATGCTAACTTAAAATTGGAACTTATAAATTTTACAAAAAGAGTATGAAGTCATTCTTAAAGATCATTCAATAATTGATTCTAATCGCATGGCTCTTCTTGATGAATTTGATGATTTGAACAAAAAGCATTCGTAATTAATTAATGAGCATGATGCATTAAAAGTTTCACACATCTCATTTGAATCTGATTTCAAGAAATCTAAAGAGAAAGTAAAAACCTTGAGGGTTGAGAATAATGTTCTAAAGAACACAAACTTGAGGATTAAGAATAAATTGGATACACTTAAGGGAAGTTGGAAGACGCCCACTTTGAATCCAAAGCCAAAACCTAGGAAGAGGCATTATAACTCAAATCATTTAAGAAATCATTTTCCTGGAGTTAGATGTTTTTCTTGTGGCATGCTAGGACACATCTCACATAGTTGCACTATTCACCATAATACACATTGGATGTAGAAACCTAAGATACATAATTCACAGCATACCACACCTGCATTGTATTCTACCTTTCCTAAGAAGGGACCCAAACTAGGTTGGGTTCCTAAATTTAACTATTGTTGAGTTTTGCAGGTATGCTCTCACCAAAGACCTCGTGGGAGCATAGGATAATTGGACATATGGAGGCTAGCAGCTCAAAAATTGCTTAAACTTGCTTGAAATATTTTTTTTAATTAGTTTTGTGTTATTTTTGTGCTAGTTTTGTGCTTGCTTTATGTTGTTCAAGATTGCTTTGTTTTCATTTTGTTTTTTTTTATGTTTGGTTTCCTATATGATTATTTCTTAAGCTTTTAAATTTTGGAGTTTTAGAGATTATGCTTAGCATTTCTAAATTGGTTAAAGGGAGGAATACCGTTGATGGTTTCCCTCCTTCTGACCTTATTTAGTGGTATAATTTTCTTCTCTAAATAAAAGTCTAACTCATTTTAGCCAATGGTTTTTGAAACTAAGATTCTTTTTATCTTGCTACAAAAGTCAATCTTGTGCATTATATCCAAAGTTCTTATATATCTATCAAGTTATTTGAGATCTTGCCTTTGCACTGATCATATGATTTTTAGTTTTGTTTTATGGGTAGTTCTTCCCTATGTTAGTGAGAGTGCTTCTATTCTCAAATATCTAGAAGATATACTCACAGCTAAGAACTTCTTTTAAGAGTTTGCAAAAGAGAATTGAGCTTGTAAAAGATAAAAATGAAAAGTGGCAAAGACATCAAAATTGAAATAAAAAGAATATACACAAATGTGTATCAAAAATCAAAAGATGCTCAAAGAGCCAATCAAAGATTCAAGATGCATAAAATGGGCCCACTAAAAAGCAAGCTATCCTCTCTTTTCAAAACTTTTAAAACTTAGAGGAACTTATGGGTTATGTCAGATTTTCAAAGGCTTGATTTCAAATTCCATGATTGAGAAAAATTACTTTGACATATTATTTATGAGATATTTTCTTTGTAAATAAGTTTTGAATGGATCTTCTTTTTATCCTATTTAGTTATTCTGAGTTAGGCCTCTGTTTTTCAAAAGCTGAAGGATGTCCGATCTAGGGTTAACATAATCGGATATTCTACCTTCTTCCAATTGAAATATGTTAACCTATTGATGTCTTGAAACTCTAAAGTTTAAATTATTTAAGAAATTATCACATGAATTGCTTTGATAAAACAAAAAAAAAGTTTGCTTCTTTCAAATTGTTTGTTTTTAGCTTTTTATCGTTGTTCATTTTCTTTTCTTATGCTTTTCTTTTGTTTTATTTTTGAGGGCTTTGATCATCACCATCCTTCATTATTTTTCAAAATCTAGTCACATCATCCTGGCCTACTTCTATCATCCTAGACGATCTGATCGAACTCTGTTGCAATCATGATAATAGTCCTGGCTGATAACATATTCCGTTATGGCCGATGCATTTTATGGTCATCGTCTTGGTCGATACACTAGATCGTCCTGGACGATCCACGTGTCAACACATTTAAATCCTTAAAATTAGCCCCGGATGATCCATTATTGGATAATCATCCTGGACGATACACGTGGCATGGATTTAAAATGTTTTTACTTCGGCCGGTATGATCAATTATTGTGCATCATCCTGGATGATACACCTAATCGACCCAAACGATCTGCTTTTTCAACGGTCATCCGGCTTGACTCCTCGGGATGATCGCTTGTGTCTAATCATCTTTGCCGATATCTGATCGGCCTGGACAATTAGACCACCTTTTTGACCAATCGGCCTATACGTAATTATTGTGCCATATCGTCTTGGATGATTATGCAATCGGCCTGGACGATATGGCCGTTTCTTTAAATTATGCCCATTCCAGCCATGATTTTCACTTCACATCCCTTCTCATCTTGTGTTTTCTTGTTAACTCCTTTCTATGACTGGTGGGAAACGTGTTTGACAAACTTCTTGGAGTTCTTTGAGGGCTAGGATTGAATCTCATTTTAGAGAGGCAGAAGATGAAGATGCTTACCATCGATACAAAGAATGTGGGATAACTGTCTCCATAATCATCAATCCTGTCAACATTTTGTTTCCGGTAATAGATCTTTTCGCTCACACCTCCCTTTGTTTCATTCTGTCTCTTGCTTTCCCCTTTAATACTGAGCTTCTTTGAGAATTCTTCGCAAACCTTCGCATAAATCCTACTTTTACAGCCCTGACCTCCAATCACATATCAGGACTGCGTTCAACTCTTACAGCTATCCACCACCGGGGATAACCTGCACTTAATCACTTCAGATCCTGACCTTGAATGATCCATGGCAAATCACTTCCTTCGCTAGACCAATGCACCTTTTCATATTGGAGAGACTAGCTCTTTAGTCAAAGATGCTAGGATAATCCAACATGTCCTTCGCACCTCCATAATTCAAAAACCGGGGACCGAATCCACATCACTCCTATATTTTCCCTAACTACTTTCTATATCATGACACATAGAGAATTTAATACTGCGGACTTAATTTTTTGGTACATTGATCGCTTAACCACAATCTGCGATCCAGGTCATAAGAGAAAACCCAATCTAGCTTTAGGATACCTCATAGCCTATGTCCTTGAAACCAAATACCAACTTCAGTATCCTATTTCACCCAACCTCCCATCTCTCTTCTACTCAAACAGTTCCTTTAGTACCCTTTATAGTACTCGTCTCCACCCTGGAGATGAGGAACCTCGGGGGGTTGAGGAGGAGGAGGCTCCCGCTCCCGCTCCCATTCCTGATCCTGTTCCTCTCCACCTGCACTCACCGTTTGATTAGTTGATAGAGAGATTTGATCAATGGGAGACCCGCTTTGACGCTTACGTTGCTGCACAGGAGAAGGCAACATTCTTAGGACATTACCCTCTACGAGCAGCACCACACAGAGGATTTAGCCCGTTTTCAAAGCTACATTACTCACCACCAGCAGCAGCATGATCAAGACATCGCCTGGTTCAATGCTCAGTTTACCACGATTGCCAGCTACTTTCAGCAGCAACCTCCACCACCTCCATCTAATGATTAGGGTCCCTAGATCTTCTAGTCTGTGTTTTCTATTTTCTATTTCCGTTTGCTATAGTTTGTCTTGTAGTTTGTTTTAGTTTTTATTGTGTTGTTTACTTTTTTCTTTTGTGTGTCTAGGACCCTCTTTTGTGATGACAAAAGGGGGAATAGGATGTGGTTGGAAAAGTTGATGTGCTTGTAACTTTAAAATTTTTATGAACTGCTATTTTAACTGAGTTTTTCCTACTTGTGTTTGCCATCAGTAAAAAGGGGGAGATTGTTGCAAATCTATTTTTCATGACTAATGTTTTGATGATTGATAAACACTTTTAACTCTCTTGGACTTCCTGTTACTTCTAAGTTTTTAGGAATCAAAGATCGGAAGCTAGTTCAAGATTGTGTAGGGATGAGTCAGTCTGTACTTTATTTTTTTCTTCTTGAGTCTACTTGTGATGTTAAAAGAGACTGATGCTAAGTAACCCTACACACTCACACTTGAGAGGCTTAGAATTTCTATTTTTACCCACATCGGCCAGGACGATATTTACATCGTCTGGACAATCAGGCTTAAAACAGAAAGTCTAAATAAGGATTCTTAATTAAGACAACCATCATTAAGAGATCGTCTTGGATGATACTTGTATCGGCCAGGTTGATAAGCTCAAAACAGAAAGAAATTATCACCATAGACAATTAAGGTATTATGTATTTTTTAATAATCGCCCAGGATGATCATTGATCGACCTGGATGATATTCACAAATTATGCCTTAGTTGATCAGGAAATCGAGGGAGTAATTAAGGATGATTGATATGATCATATCATCCTAGACGATCGCAGGATCAGCTAGGATGATCTATTCAAAAACCTTAGTTACTTCTGGACGATAAATATCGGCCAGCACAAATTCAGGGCGATGCTCTAGATGCTTTTTCTCTGATTTGAACTGATCGGTCGGGACGATTGTGAGATTGGCCTTGATGATCTGGCCAATTTTCAATCATCCAGTTTGCATTCAGGGTGATGCTTTAGCCGATCTTCTAAGATTTGTACTGATCGGCAAGGCCGATGGCCATATCGGCCTGGACAATACTGTCGGCAACTTGTAATTAATGAGCTCCTTTGAAGCTCTTCTATTTAAGAGCTCTTGTTCAATATTTTGAATAATCTTTTGCTGCTGCCTTGACCTGAGAATACCTTGAGGAGAGAAAGAGAGAGAGGGAGAGAGAGAGGATCTTGTGAGGGGGAGCTTGTGAGGGGATTCATAAGGGTTGATTCAACGATTGCTATGCTTCTTCTTCATTTAGAGTTTCTCGTCCGTGGAAGGGTCAGTAGAGGTAAGGATTTAGCATCTGATTGTGTTTCTCTACCAGCTTCAGGAGGAAGCAAAAGGAGATAGGTTCTCTGCCTTGTCAGGGTGGCAAAAAGGAGGTTCTTTGTATTGGCTTCTCAGCCTAGTTGTGGGGGCTAAAGGAGAGTCACGTTTGTAGTGCAATACTCAGAGGGCGCCTCTAGGGAGTGGATAAAGGTCAAGTTGACCAAACCACTATAAATCTCTGTGTTCTTGTTTCTTGCTTCCGCACTTTAATTTTCGTATTTTTTTGTGGTGTGATTTTGGTTTATGTGATTTTAGTTCTTTGTGAAAAGAATTTTTTAAAATACCTATTCACCCCCCTCTTTTTTTTTAGCTTGGGCCAGTTCTATAGGGCTTGACATCCCTAACAAACTTTCATGTCACACATAATTGAAATTATTCCTACAGGTAGGCAAAGATCAAAAATTTGTTATTTCAGCCATATTACTTGTGCAGCACAACTTTCTACTGTAATATATTATGCCTCGGCTATGGAATGTGCTATCGAGTTTTACTTCCTACTGGACTAAGAAACTAATGATTATCCTATGAATTGGCAGGTACCAGAGGTACTTTTTCTATCTATCCTACATCCTGCAAAGTCTGAATCTGAGTGCCCTAAGATTTCAAAGGAAGTGCTGTGCCTAGGATACCAAATTCCTAAGTTTGGGGTGCCTAGTAGATATCTAAGAATTCTCTTGACAGAAGTTAAGTGAGACTCTTTAGGATCAGCTTGAAAATGGGTATAGAGGAATACACTAAACATTAGGTCCGGTCTACTGGCAGTCAGGTAAAGAAGGGACCCAATCATTCCTCTATATTATTTCTGATCAACTAATTTTCCACCAGGATCTTTGTCTAATTGAATTGTTGAGCTCATTAGAGTGTTTATGGGTTTAGCACTATCCATTTCATATTTTTTCAAGATATCCTTAATGTACTTTGTTTAGCTAAGAAAAGTTTTGTTATCCATTTATTTTACACTAAAGCCAAGAAAGTATTAAGTTCTCCCATCATGCTCATTTCAAACTCATTACTCATTATTTTTTAAAATTCATCACATAACATTTTAATTGAAGATCCAAATAGAATGTCATCCATGTAAATCTGAATAATGAGAATTTCTTCTTTGACCTTTTGTAAAAAGAGTGTAGTATCTACACTGCCCTTTTCAAATCCTCTATCTAATAGGAATGAGCTAAGTCTTTCGTACCATGCTCTAGTTGCTTACATTAATCCTTAAAGTATCTTCTTTAATTTGAATACATGGTTTGGAAATTGTGAACTTTCAAATCCGGGGGGTTGCTCAACATAGACATCTTCCTTAATTACCCTGTTCAAAAATGCACTCTTTATATCCACTTGATATATCTTAAAGTTCTTGAAGCAAGCAAAAGCTAATAGTACTCTTATGGATTCTAGTCTAGCAACAGGGGCAAAGGTTTCCTTAAAGTCTATTTCCTCTATTTGGTTGTACCCCTTAGCTACTAGTCTGGCTTTATTCCTTATTATTGCTCCTGAATCATTCACCTTATTATTGAAGACCCATTTTGTTCCAACAACACTTTATTCTTTAGGTATCTTGACTAACTTTCAAACATCATTCCTGGTGAATTGGTTCATCTCTTCTTGCATTACTAGAATTCAAAATTCATCTCCTAAGGCTTGATCTATACTTGTAGGTTCTATCATAGAGATGAAAAATGAATGACTAACCTCCTTCTTAAGTCCATGCCTAGTTCTTACACCTTCTAAAGGGTCTCCTAAAATTAACTCTTTAGGATGAGTAGAAGAATATCTTCATTCTCTAGGCAAATCTTCCTGAGGTTCTACCCTTTCTCCTAAGGTCATAGTCTCTACTCCTTGAATTGCCTCTATTTCATCATCTTCAATTTTAGATTCAGAGGGCTTATCTGATTCATCAAATACTATATGGGTAGACTCTTCTACTACGAGGGTTCTCTTATTAAAAATTCTATAGGCCTTACCTACAGATGAATAACCTAAGAAGACACCCTCATAAGACTTGGGATCAAATTTTCCTAAGGGATGTTTACCTTTATTCAAGATGAAGCATTTTCACCCAAAGACATGTAAGGGTGAAAGGTTTGGTGTCCTACCCTTAAGGAGTTCATAAGGAGTCTTGTTCAATATAGATCTAATGTTCACCCTATTTAAAATATAACATGCTATCTTGACTGCTTCTGCCCAAAAGTATCTAGGAAGGGTGTACTCTACTAATATTGCCCTAGCGGCTTCTACCAAGGTTCTATTATTCCTTTCTGCTATACTATTTTGTTGTGGTGTTCTAGGGGCTGAGAATTTGTGTTCTATTCCTAGCTCTGGACAGAACGATTCAAATATATCATTTTGAAATTATCATTTTGAAATTGTTAAGATTTTGCAACCTAACCTCCGTTGAATCCATGTGGAAAAAACCTTAAATTCTTCAAAAGACTCATTTTTATGTGCTAAGAATCTTACCCAGGTGAATCTAGTGAAGTCATCTACAATCACAAATCCATAATTTTTCCCACCTAGGCTAGCTCTACTAACAAGTCCAATTAAGTCAATGTGTAGGATTTCTAGTGGCCTAGCGGTGATCACATCTCTAATTAAATGAAAAGATGATTTGACTTGTTTTCCTAGTTGGCAAGCATGACATAAATGATCCTTTGTGAAATCTAACTTAGGTACGCCTCTAACTAAGTTTTCTGAGTGATGTTTCTAAGAGTTTTCATACTAGCATGATATAGTCTCCTATGCCATAGCCACGAGTCATCAACTATTGTTTTCAAACAAAATGAATTTGAACTATCAATGCAATCAAGGTCAAACATGTAAACATTGTTCATTCGTTTTTCCTCCAAAACTAGTTTATCATTTAAACTAATCAGGCATTTATCAGATAGAAATTTAATATCAAAACCTTTATCACACAGTTGACTAATGATAAGTAAGTTATGCCTCAAACCATAAACTAGTAAGATATTTTCGATTAAAAATTTGTTAACATTACCAACAATACCTGAGCCTATCACCATCATGGTAGTGTTGTCTCCCAAAGTTACTTTGCATCCAATTTTGGTCTCCAGTAGGATAAACTTCTTCATATCTCCAGTCATGTGTCACGAGCAGCCACTATCCAACTACCACATACTGTCACTAAGTCTTTTGTGAGAGCACCCCTACAATTTCATTCAAAGATTAGATTTGGGAACTTAAGTGAGTTTGTGTTCCTCCATATGCTTGCATGAATGAGATGTATGCATGCTATGCTGTGATGGATGCAATTTAGGTTTCCATACTAAGTGTGTCTTACGGTGAATTGTGCATGTGTGGGCTATGTGACCTAACATGCCACAAGAGAAACACCTAACACCAGGAAATGGGTTCACTAATCTATGTGGGTGATAGTGCCTCTTCCTAAAGTTGTGTGATGCATGCTGTGTTGGGGGTTTGCTAGGATGGCCTAATGTGAGTGATGCAATTTCATTTTTCTAATTCTTTTATTCTCTCACTGAAGGTTTTATTTTGAGCTATCAATCCATCAACTTCTATTAATAGCAAGTGCTCACTATGATCTACTTCTAATGCAAGTTTGTCTAGTCTATCAAAAGCTTCTTCTAGTTCAACATTAGTGGTTTTCAAGGTTTCATGCACTTCAGTTAGTTCAATATGATTCTTATTTAATGTATCATACTCATCAAGAAGTAGCATACGATCTCTATCTAAATCAAAAATTTTCTTTAAATAAGTTAGCATGCTCAGATTGTAAAGAACTAAATTCAACATTAAGTTTAGCATGAATCTTTTTCAACTTCCTATACGAGTCATGGATATTTTCAGAAATAAATAATAACTCTTCATATGAAAGTTGACATACCTCATCTTGATCCGATTGATCAAGGTTATCATTAGCCATAAGACACAAATTTGTTACCTCCTCTGCTTCTTCTTCTGACGATTCTGAGGTAGAGTCGGCCCAAAAAGATTTTTGTGTTTTTATCTTTCCTTTTTTGCATTTTGCTTTGTCATCTCCTTTCTCCTTAGCTGGTTGACTCTTTAGATTGGGGCAATCAGCTCGAAGTTGACATGGCTTCCTGCATTCAAAATAGATTGTATTAAATGAAACCGTATTGGACCTTAAGCTCTTACCGTTATTTCAGCTGTTCTGATGAAGCTTCTGTTTTCTCTTCAAGAAATTTTGAACTGTCAGGTCATCAGTGCTATCTCATCCTCTTCCTCTCCTGCAGAGCTTTCACTTTCTGAGTTGTTAACTTTTAATTCCACCGTTCATTCCTTCTTCTTTTCACCTACATCACTTTGTCTCAGACTCACTCCTTGCTTGTATGCAATGAGTGACCCAAGGAGATTATCAATAGAGTAAACGTTAAGGTCTTTAGATTCAGTAATAGCAGTTATCTTTATATCATAGGAACTAGGTAAGCATCTAAGAATTTTATTTACTTTCTCAAAATTTGAAATCTCTCAACCTAATGCATGCAAGGATGTCACGATTTGGGTGAACCTAGTGTACATGTCAGTTATTATTTTGCTAGGTTTCATGCGAAAAAGTTCATAATCAAGCAATAACATGTTAAGCCTAGACTAATTTACTTCACTTGTTCCTTCATATGTAATGCACAGTCTATCCCAAATCTCCTTACCAGTGGCACAGGTAGACACTCTCATATTGTCCTCAAACTTCAATGCATAGAAAAAGCAATTTAAACATTTAGCATTTAGTTGGGCTAAATCCCTATCCTCATTGCTCCATTCATTAAAAGGTATAGGAGTTTTCAATCCATTAACAGTTTTAAACGGTGCAACATATCCATCATTCACTAACATCCACATGCGGTAATCAATAGATTGTAAAAATGTAGACATTCTAATTTTCTAGAAATCAAATGGAATGTTATCAGAAAGAGGTGGACGGGTTGTTGAATAACCCTTCGCAGTATTACGATTACAAAAATGCGACATGATCATTTTTTCAAGGTTTTCTAAAACACTATTTTTGAAAACAAGCTCTGATACCAATTGAAATTACTAGATGGACAAGAGGGGGGTGAATTGTTAAAACTTTTTGACAATAATTAAAACCTAAGAAAGAGTTCTAATTTTTTTTTATACTTTTACAATTTTAACATGAAAAATAAATTCAAACAACTTATCTTTTACAAATTTTCCCAAGCAAATATTATGAAATAAAATGCACGCAATAATAAAAAGATGATAAGGAAAAAGTACACTGAAATTTTTATAGTGGTTCGGTCAAACCATGACCTACGTCCACTCCCTAGAGTCCTCCGCTCCGGGTATTTCTTTGCAAGCAATAGCTCTCCTTTTTCCTCCCTTGGCAAGGCGGAGAAGCCCTTACAATACTCCATTTCACCAACCCGGCGTGGCTGAGTGCCAAACTCTATTTTCACCCTCTTGGCGATGGCAGAGAACCTTCTCTTTTTTCTACCTCCTAGAGAAGGCAGAGTATCTCGAGTTCATGGATGTAGAAGAGCCTTTCCCTTGGAGATCCTCCCACAAATTCTTCTAGAGCCACAGGAGGAACAAGATGTAGCAAGTTTGGAGCAATCATGTGATCTCCCTCACACCTCTTCTCGCTCACAACGCTCACCTTCTCCTCCCTCTATTAAACCCTAAAGAACTTCTCAAGAGCTCTCTCCCTCAGAATCCTTCTCTAACCTTGTTCTCCTCTATCTGATTCCCACCTTCAAAATATGACAAGTTTTACACATAAAAATGGGCTCCAAAATCCCTGAGATTTCAAAAGTAGCCGTTACTATCGTATAGTACGGTTTATAATCGTACAGTATGATATGTTTAAACAGACTTTTCCCTGGTACGAAGTGGTATGAACAGTTCAAAAACATTTGTATGATACGATTTTAATTCGTACGGTACGATCAACAAAAATGATGTTCGTACAGGACGATGGATGGGATGATCAAATGTCATCTCTGTTCATCATATGGTACGATTAACATTGTACAGTACGATGAGACAAAAACCAAGAGATCGTCTAGTTCGATCCATGGGACGATTATAATTTGTCTCTGTTCATCATATTGTACGACTGGGTTTGTATAGTACGATGTTCAAATTATAATTAAGCTTGGACTTCTTACACTAATCACGGGTTAAATTAAGTAAGCATTTAAAATAGATCGTACAGTACGAACGGGTTTGTACAGTACGAATGGCGTAAAAAAAAACTTAAGTCAAAATGATGGCTAGGGTTTTGGATTTGAACATATCGTACAGTATGATTTACATTCGTACGGTACGATCTATTCACAGAATCATGCTACAAAGCTCTGATCATACGATACGAAATAACATCGTACAGTATGATCTATAGAGAAAGAAAAACTCTAAATTTTTCATTTAAAAACACTCTCCCCCTGTGTGTGTGCATGGTTGCTCAGACTTTTATGCATTTTGTGGCAAGACTCAAGAAAGTAAAAATAAAATAAATACCAAAATACTTTGTCAGACTCATAATCCTAATCTACCCATTCTTGAGTCTTCTTGTCGTCCTGAGTAGCTTTCGATCTTTCTGAAATGTTAGTACTCACAGACAATAGCAAAACAAAATAATATTCAATGAATAGATAATTCAAACGATATTATTTGTCATCATCAAAATCTCAAACTCGGGGTCATGGGTTGTAACAAGATGCTTTTTTGAAATATCTAACTCAACTAAAACATGAGCCACAAATGTTCGAGAAATCGACGTTGTCGCCTGGTCTATTTGTAATGGCCTACGAAAAATAGAAGAAAGACCAAAGAGAATTTGTGAATTAAAGAAATGAAGCCTCATATTAGGGAAAGAAACAAAAATAGAAGCAATCGATGACTCCTCACAGACATCAAAATAATTATAGCATGTAGATGTCTTGTATGCTCACTAGTACTCATGGATTATGCCAAAAATGTATATTATACTAGATAAATTATAACTTCATGCAAATAATGCATTTGATGTCCATATGTAGTGCATTGACTTTTGACCATTTTATACTTATTATTATTCTACCTATTTCTTTTAAAATAAGATATATTCAAAAATAACCTATGATTTTTTATTATAAACCACCCAAAATGCTCAAAATGGTGATATCCTCAACATATCAATATATTAAAAAATTAAGTGTTCTAAATTTACTAGACGAGAGCAAATCATTCACCCGATTTTTTGGCTGACGAGAGGGAAAGAGGCGAAAGGTTGCTAACCGGAAGAGACAATTCGTTGAAGACAGTATAGAAATCCCCTGCCTCAAAAAGGTAAAAAAGGTAAAAAGAGTTTCTGTTGTTTGCCTTTATCGCTTTACTGTTACACTACACTAAAAAGAGTCTTTCTAATTTTCAGGGGTCATAGGTGAAAGAGAGAATCTTTTTTTGGTAAGTTTTCCCTTTCCTTTCTTCAGCGAAGGTCCTCAAGTTTTGTAGAAAAGAATGCCAAGGCATGCCAACAGTGTTACAAACAGTTTGAGTAGGAAACATAGTCTGAAACACATAAACAGGTAAGGCACAAAGCACACTTTTAATTAAAGTAATTTGACCACCAAAACTAAGAATGTTAGAATCCAGGATTAAAGAAAGTAATTAAGGTTGATTGATCGCAGGATTGTCCTGGATGATCGCAAGATCGTCTTGGATGATCAGTAAGAAAATCTTAGTCTTCTCCTAAATCTCCTAGACGTCCTGAACTATCTGCTGGAAGATTAGTTATATTTTTCATCGTCCAGATGTTCCTTGATCCACGACGAGTACCACTACTAAAAAATGAATGTTTTCGTAGCACTTAATAGTAGTAGTTTCAAAACCGTTGCTAAATCAAGCACTTCCTCAAATCTATCTCGTCGGTCCTTAAATCGCTAAGGAATGTCGTTGCAGCGCATTGCAATTACAATACAGGTAGGGTTAAGGTATAGGTATCCTTTGATGAGAGATCCTTGATGCAATTTTAAGAGAGAAAATAAATAAAACTCAAAATTATTGAAAGTATAGGTAGGGTTAAGGTCACCTACCATAATCAGAGCAATTCATATAATTGGAGCAACAAAAAATACTAGCTAAAAACCCTTTCTATCTCTCCTTGTAATTTCTTCTCTCTATTTTTTTTCTACCCTTTTCTCTCTTTTCTCACCCAGCAAGGGAATTGAATAAGGGAGTCTCTACTTTTGATTTGTGATTATTTCACTCTTTTTCTCTCTTCCTTCTAAATTTCTTGTGAGAAGATATGTCAAGGATATCCAGATCTCTGCCGACACTTGGAGAGTGTGAACAGAAAATGGGTTCTCTGCCCACACTAGGAGAGTGTGAAAGGACGAAGGGTTAGTCTAGGAGAGAGTGTTTGAAGGATATTTCTTGCCATTGGAGCGTGAAGGTTTCACTTGGTACTCAAAGGTAAGAGTCTCTACTCTTCATTTGTGATTACTTCACTCTTTTTCTCTCTTCCTTCTAGATTTCTTGTGTGAAGATATGTCAAGGATATCCGATTCTCTGCCGACACTTGGAGACTGTGAACAGATGAAGGGTTCTCTGCCCTTACTAGAAGAGAGTAAAAGGATGAAGGGTTCTCTACCCACACTAGGAGAGTGTGAAAGGACGAAGGGTTCTCTGCCCACACTAGGAGAGTGTAAAAGGATGAAGGGTTCTCTTTCTACACTGGGAGAGTGTGAAAGGACAGACGGTTCTCTACCAATACTGGGAAGAGTGTAAAAGGATGACGGTTCTCTATCGCACCTGGTAGTGGTGGAAAAGAGTATTATAAAGGCTTCTCCACCTTGGTGTGGGTGCAAAAGGAGAGTCACTAGTGGTATTAGTGCAATACTTGGAGGGTGCCTCCAGGGAGTGGATATAGGTAGTGTTTGACCGAACCACTATAAATCTCTTATCTTTTATTTTTCGCTACTTTTATTTTATTGTTTTAATTTGTGGTTGAAAAACTTTTTCTATAAAATTTACTAAAGTTATTCTTGGTTATAAATTTTAAAAGAGGGATTAAAAATTTTTAATTACCAATTCACCCCCCACCCCTCTTGGTTAGCCGCTGGGACATAAGCTTAGCTTTAACAACCTAATTCATATTGAACAAATTTCAACATAGTAATCAAAATAAAAATTAAAAGGTATATATTTTTAATGCAAATAACATAGCAGTTTGGTAATTTTTAAAAAATCTTCTATGAAATGCCTATAAAATATGACATGGCCTTGGAAACTTTATGTTATGGATCTATTTTTCATGATTTATGATTTTGATGATAGCAAACACTCATATTTCTCTACAACTACTTTTCTACTGACATTACAGGGACCACACAATCAGACTGCAATTTTGAACCAGCTCAAGAATGGGTAGACTAGGTCTGAGTTAGTGTGTAACCTTTTTCCATTCTTAAGTCTTTATTTTTGGTGAGGCTCCTGATGATTTATAACTTGGAAGATTTTTTTGTTGATCCCTAAAGATTTTTGTTTTTGGTAATATTATTTGGGATGATATTTCTATCAGCCTGGACGATCTGTTTAAAAGAAGAAACCCTAATTAGGTCATCCTCATTAAAGCAGCCATCATAATGCAAAAAACATCATCCTAGATGATTTTATATCGGCCAGGATGATAGGCTCAAAACATAAAGAATTTGCCGCTAGTTCTGTTTAGGAATGACTTATTTTTGGACATCGGTCAGCAGGATCGACCAAGACTATAAAATATCAGCCAGGGCCATCCAGGACAATTTTTCCAAAATTTCTCTGGAATTTAAGGAAAGCAATTATGACTTGATTGCATGATCAAATTAGCCTAGATGATCTCGATTGGACATCAGATAGTATTTTTTTGGGCCGTTGATCAAAAACGATATTCCCCGATTTGTACTGATCGGCCAGGACAATGTTCAGATTGTCCTGGATGATAATGTCGACAATTTGTAATAATGAGCTTATTTTGAGATCTTCTATTTAAGCTTTTGACAATACACTTTTGTAAGAGTCTTTGGCAGCCATTATAACTTCATTCTTTTGGGGAAAACTTGAAGAGAGAGCTTGAAAGGGAGTGAGGAATGGGTGAAGTCTAAGAGGAAGAAGATCTTGTGAGTGGGGACTCAAGGGAGTGTGGAAGGGATTCCACAAGATTGCTCCGGCAGGCTTGCACCTTAATACCGTCGGATTTAAGGCTTGTCTCGAGGGAAGTTCACCAAAGAAGAAGATATCTTTGGTGTCAAAGGACTTGGCGACTCCACCGCACCGGGGAAGGTGGGAGTGATTTTGTAAGGGCTTCTCTATCTAGCTATAGGGGATAAAGGAGAGACACTTATTTTAGTGTAATACATAGAGGGTGCCTCCAAGGAGTGGACGCAGGTCAAGATTTGACCGAACCACTACAAATCCTGTGTGTTCGTTTCTTATTATTGCTTTCGCATTTAAATTTCGTATCATTTAGTTTTTTATGTGGTGATATTGGCTTTGATTATTGTGCATTGATTAAAAGAATTTTTATTACCAATTCACCTCTTTCTTATTAGCCTTGCGACTAGTTCAATAGGGTCTAACATCCCTAGCAAACTTTCAAGTGGTATCAGAGTGGGATTCATAAATATTAAGTTTAAAAACTTTTTGAATTTTGATCCATGGCTAATTTTGGGAATCGTATTATTGCGTATGATTTTTCAATCACCAAACCACCTTTATTTGAAAATATTACATTTGATAATGGTTAAAAGACTTATTTGTGTGTTTAGTGTTGTGTTTTTTTTTTTTTTTTTTTTTTTGTTCTCTTTCTATTTTATTTTATATTTTTGTCTTTATTTATTCTTTGATTTTTTTTCTTGTTTCATGAAATTTTTTCTCTAATTAACACACACATTCACTTTTCTCAAAATGAAAAATCTACTTCCTATTTTTCTTTGAAACCTTTGGTAAGTTGTGATTGATTTCTCTAAAACAGTCAAAGGAAGGAAACTCATGTTTTTGACTCTCAATTCCTATTTCCTAAAAGAGTTTATTCTATTTTTGATTTAAAATATTTTTCATATTTTAAATTAGCTTTTGAAACTAAATTTTTTTATCTCCCTACATTTTATTTATCGCATAGGAATCTCTTGCAAGGTGTTGAATCTACCTCATAATTTTATTATTCAAGAATTTTGTTTTTGTCAATAGTATGGGTTTACTTTTTTTTTAATATTTCATAAAGGTAACATATTCAAAAAATTGGCCAATGATGCCAAAAATAAAATATGCACAAAGAGGCCAAAATGAAAAAAATAAAATACACAAAGTGTATCAAAAGATGCGCAGTGCGCCAACAAATTGTCAAGAGGCATAAAATGAGCCCACAAAGTTTAATGCTTATCATTCTTGTACTTTTTAAAAACTTAAGAAAACCCTTGATACTTTCGATACTTGATTTTGAAAATCTTGATTCTTGATTCAACAATTCGTACATTGATCTTCTAATAGATATATTTTATGAAATGAGTTTTTAAAAAATGATTATTTCTTTCTCTAATTTATTCCATGATTTAGATATTGAATTAACAAGTTTTAGAGCCTTTTTAAATAACTTGAGTTTGGATTATCAAATTTTGATTTTCTAACCTTTTCTGAGCTATGCATTGTCAATGCAATTCTACTAAGTTTTTTTATTAAAAACCAAGAGGTAACTTTCTCATTTTAAGAATATTTATTTTGTTCACTCGATCAGGGATCCTTTTTTGTCTTTTAATCATTTTTTTTTATTGTTTGTGCATCTTCTCTTTTTGATAATGCCAAAGGGGGGAACGTACTGTTGAATTTGTATCCTTTTTTTTCAAAAAATTAAAAGCAACAAAAAAAAAATTATCTCCCATATTTTTTTTAAGTGTTATTCTAGTGAGGGGAAGATTAGAGGAAAATGTCTCTTTTTGAAATTTCAAATTGTAATGTTTGCCATCAAAAAAAATGGGGAGATTGTTGCGGATCTATTTTTCATGATTTATGATTTTGAAGATAGCAAACACTCTTATTTCTCTATAATTACTTTTTCTACTGACATTTCAGGGACCACACAATCAGAATGCAATTTGGAACCAGCTCAAGATTGGGTAGACTAGGTTTGAGTCAGTTTGTAACCTTTTCCTTTCTTGAGTTTTTATTTTTGGTGTGGCTCCTGGATTTGTAACTTGGAAGATTTTCTATTGATCCCTATAGATTTCTGTTTTTAGTAATAACGTCTGGGACGATATTTATATAAGCCCGGATGACCTTTTCAAAAGCAAAAACCCTAATTAGGGCATCCTAATTAAAGCAGTCGTTATAATGCAAAAAACATCATCCTAGATAAATTTGTATCGGCTAGTACAATAGGCTCAAAACAAAAGAATCTGCCGCCAGATCTATTTAGGAATGACTTATTTTAAGACATCGAACAGTAGGATCGTTTAAGACTATAAAATATCAGCTAGGGCGATCCAGAACAATTTTTCCAAAATTTCTTTGGAATTTAAGGAAAGAATTTATAACTTGATTGCATGATCAAATCGGCCTGGAATATCTCGATTAGACATCGGATAGTAGTTTTTCCGAGCGATGTTCAAGACAATATTCCCCAATTTGTACTGATCGGCCAGGACGATATCTAGATCATCCTGGACGATAATGTCGGCAATTTACATTAATGAGCTCATTTTGAGATCTTCTATTTAAGCTTTTGACAAGGCACTTTTGTAAGCATCTTTGGCAGCGATTGTAGCTTCATTCTTGTGTGGGAAACTTGAACAGAGAGCTTGAAAGGGAATGAGGAATAGGTAAAGTCTAAGAGGGAGAAGATCCTATTAGCGGGGACTCAAGGGAGTGTGGAGGGGATTCCACATGCTTGCTCTGGCAGGCTTACACATTAATACCGTCAGATTCAATGCTTGTCTCGTGGGAAGTTCACCAAAGAAGAATATCTCTTTGGTGTCAAAGGACCCGGCGACTCCGCCGCACCAGGGAAGGTGGAAGGGATTTTGTAAGGGCTTCTCTTCCTAGCTGTGGGGGCTAAAGGAGAGACACTTATTTTAGTGCAATACTTGGAGGGTGCCTCCAAGGAGTGGATGTAGGTCAAGGTTTGACCGAACCACTATAAATCCTATATGTTCTTTTCTTATTATTGCTTCCGCATTTAATTTTTGAATCTTTTGGTTTTTAATGTGGTGATATTGGGTTTGATTGTTGTGCATTGATTAAAAGAATTTTTATTACCAATTCACCTCTTTCTTATTAGCCTTGGGACTAGTTTAATAGGGCCTAACATCCCTAACAAACTTTCACTTTGGACACCCTTAACAAAATTAGAAGGCGGGAAATTCTTAATCACTTGGATGTTTTGCTTATCGAACTCTGTACCCTTCTCAGAGATTTTTGGTTCAAGGATAGTGCTTTATTTTACCATGAAATGACATTTCATCAAGTTAAGCACAAGGTTGATTTCCACACATCTTTTCAAAACTAACTCTAATGATTTAAGCATATTCTAAATATTAAATAATAAACCATTAAAATCTTATTGCCTCAATCTATTGAATATTAAAATATCAACATCATATATCTTTGGAATGTCATAGGGGCATTGCACAAGCCAAATGACATACACCTAAACATAAAGGTTTCGTAAGGGCTAGTGGAAGTTATCTTATCTTGGTCTTTTAGAGCAATGGAACTCTTATGGTAACTAGAGTAGCCATCTAAAAAATGGTAGAAAAGAAGCTCAACGAATTTATCTAAAATTTTGTCAATAAAAGACTATGAGAAATGATCCTTCCAAGTGGCTTTATTAAGCTTTTGATAATCAATACAAATCCTCCATCAAATCACAGTCATAGTAAGAATAAGTTCATTTCTCTCATTTGTAAAAATTACTAATTCTTCTTTATTTAGGACATAGTTAATGTGACAAACCTAATCACTACCTGAAATAAAATAAATGATACCCTCATCCAACCATTTTAAAATTTCTTTCTTTACCACTCTTTCATGGTTAGATTCAAATCCTTTATGGGTCAACTTTTGATTGGCAAACTTCTCGCAATAAATTCTTATGCATATAAATTAAAGGACTAATGTCCTAAATGTCAGCAATAGATTAGCCAAATGCTCTTTTATAAAAACTAATGACCTTAATCAACCTATCTTCTTGATCCTTTTCAAGCTGGTTAGTAGATATAATGATAAGTAAAGTTGAATCCTCTCCTAAAAATTCCTACTTTAAGAAGAAGAAAGTTTTTTTATTTCTAACTTTTGTGAATCAACTGATGATTGGTTTAAAGGTATTTTTAAATATGATTTATCTAAGACCTTAAATCTCTCTCTAAACATCCCAGGGCTTTTATTGATAATATTAAGAACATCTCACTCCATCTCACACAAATCATCCTCATAGAACACCATATCCAAATGTCTCTAACCAAATTTTTCCTCCATAAAATTTTAAAATTCAATAAAATCCACTCCACAACATTCCTCATCATGATCCTTAGAAAATTTCAATAATTTCATGACAGTAAAAGTGACTATTAGATCTTGAGCTCATGGTTAGCTCTCCTTTTTAAACATCAATCATGACCCTACTAGTAGTTATGAAAGTTTTACTTAGGATAATAGGTATTTTAGTCTCTTCCTCCATGTCCAAAATAGTAAAATCTATAGGGAAAATGAACCTATCCACCTTCACTAAAACATGCTCTATTAAACCCTAGGATAAGTGAATGAACGATCAACTAGTTGCAAGTAACATTGATAGGGTTTACTTCTCCTAGGTCTAGTATCTTAAAAAAAGAAAAGTTCATAAGAATGATACTAGAAACTAAATCATAAAGAGCTCTCCCATAAACTATATCTCCTATAGCCAGCAAAATAGTGATACTAATAGGGTCCTTAAGCTTTTATGAGATTTTCTTTTGTATAATGACACCACATTCTTTGAAAAGAGCTATAATTTCAAAATATTATAATTTTATTTTTTAACATAATATACATATTATAAATTTTGTATGGTAGGCACTTTTTCTTGAGAAACACTATGGTGACCTAAGAGGGCGAAGGGAGTGAATTGGTTTGTATAAAAAAAGAGAAAAAATTTAAAAAAAAATTTTGTTTTATCTTGTAGAAAATATAGCAATGTGAGTGATATAGTTATTCAAAAAAAAAAAAATCAAGTGATAGTAGACAAGAGAAAAGAAAAAATAAGAATTTTTATGTGGTATGCCCCCGACTAGCCTATGTCCATGCCTAGTCCAACCCCATACTAGGATTTAACTAAAAGCTAAACTATGTTACAACAATTGTATCTTTGTAACAATAAGAAACGACTACCTAACATGATGGGGAGAGCATAACAATAAGTTTTATGTATATAAGAGTGAAAATGTGATATGAAGATATTTTGATATAATTTTGTAAATTTAAAATATAAGCAAACATGCTACAATGCAATTTTTAAAAGACTACTATTTTAAGCAAAGATGTGATATTAAAATATTTTGATTTTGCTTCTTATTGAACCAAAAATGAATATAATTGCCCCAAATCAAATAATAAAAAATATTATTTTTAATCACAAGAATTAAAACACCAAAAGTTTTATAAGAAAAATTAAAACAAGATGACAAATAGGGTGTAGACTAAGTAACCTAGTTTTCACCAAATCAACCAACAAAATGAATCTTTTTGGATTTTATTAAATTTGAAAATAATGATTTAAAATACTAATATGATGGTAATATTAAAAAAAATACATTAAAAAAAATATTAAAACTGAAGGTTCCAAAATGATGAGAACCAGTTGCATAAACTAGCAATTCAAAATTCAAAACTAGTTAAAAACACAACTTATTTTATGCATGATAATTTTGGATTTTGTATGAGGAAAATAATGAGATAAAATATAACATAAAAAATAAATGAAATATAAATTTCTTTAAGAAGTGTTTCTAATTATAAGAAAACTTTTGCAAGACTACTAAAGATCATAAATTATGTATACTACAACAATTTTAATTAACATTCTCCAAGTAATCTTTTATAAAAAAGATTTAATCACCAAAAAAAATAAAATAAATGGAATATATGAAATTTTGGTTGCTAAAGATCCAACAGGAGAAGAAGTGTCTAGCTTTTGGTGTTCTCCAAGAGAAGATGAAAGCAATTTGCCAAGAGGAGGAGAGGGCATGAAAAGTTTTGCCCACAATCAAGGAATATGGCTAAAATAAAATTACTTTATTCAAATGCTTTCAAAGATATTGAAGGGAAAATTATTTAGAACATAATTCAAATTGAAGGCTTTAATTTTATTAAATTAAATCAAGGTTTAATTCAAATAATTTAAGGGATGAAGAGGGCCCTACAAAATTTTGGCCAAGCAAGATTCATGGGAGCAAAATTCAACAAAGGAATGAATCAAGGAAGAGTAATTTCAATTATCTAATTGGAGGTGATCTTAAGGATTGATGAGGTGGAAAAAAATTAATTAATTTATTGAATAAAAAATTCAACTTATAAGGGAATAGAGATAGGGGCCTGATAGAAGGTTTCCTAATCTGCTTCATCTAGAAGAATTTGGCCAAGCTAAGGGAAAACAAAAGGGTAACTAGGTAAATATGCATGGTAGGTTAATTTATTAATTCAATTCTAGAAGTTTAATTAAATTGAATTAGTAAATTAACAAGCATATAATAAGTGTAAATACATTATCTTATGAATGAAATGAAGCGAACATACAATACGACATAGCCAATGAGTTATATTTGGATTTTTTTTATTTTGTAAGGAATGATTTTTGATTTGTACTTCATGAATCATGATAGAGTATAAAGCTTTAAGTATCATGAAGTTACACATCAATCATGAGACTTACCATAAATATAATGCAAATAACAAAGTGAGCATATATTGCTATAAATGAAGCTAATTTCAAATCAAGGTAAAAATGAAGTTGTTAATGCAATATAATGTGAATGGTCTATGAATGAATTAATTTGATTTTTCAGCATATTTTTTATGATTAAGTTATTTTAAGTGTTTAAATAGGTATTAATACCACAAACCCCATCTTCACACTAGCATGAGAAGCTTTATTCATGATTTAGCTCAATCACATTTGAAGACCCAATAAAAATAAAATGTAGACATTAGATACATCAAACATGTATCTATTATAATCAAAATCCAATTGGTATACTCCAAGGCTAATGGGGATAATAATCTCTCCCTTTTTCATGATAACAAACTACTATTTATTGGGGTTACAAAATAAATGCTACAAAATGACCTTCATCCTTGCATATAATAAATATTTTTCCAGTGATTCTCAAAATGATTTTGAAATTAAGTTTAGAATGAAACTACAAGTGCAAAACTCCCAAGTGAAAATTTTCCCTCTAAATCTATGTATGAGAAGAAATAAGAGACAAAAGAAGCATATGAAACTAATCACATAAGTGATTTTTTTTCTCCCTCTATCAACATAAAAAAATAATAAAAGCATAAAATTAATGAGATTAAAATTAAATAGAGGGATCCAACATTCAAAACATTCAATGTATAAAAATTAACTTCTTGCATGTGTTTTAAAATTCACACAGATTCAGGATACTCCTACTCTTGTGATCAAATATGTCATTGAGAATAAAATACTATCTCAGAAGATAGATAAATTATTCTATAATGGATTTAAGTACAAAAGTAGGGTTTTAGAAATCATTCACTTTTATAACTAAATATAAATATACGAATAATGTTTCATCTCAAAAGATGAAAATGTCAATCCAAAATAATATTTAAAGATGAAAATGGGATTTTAAAAATTCTCCATTTTTTGTTATCAAATATAATAATGATTCTATCATATTGCTTT
Organism: Dendrobium huoshanense; assembly: GCA_016618105.1. Classification (NCBI taxonomy): domain Eukaryota; kingdom Viridiplantae; phylum Streptophyta; class Magnoliopsida; order Asparagales; family Orchidaceae; genus Dendrobium; species Dendrobium huoshanense. The sequence continues at coordinate 14,942,205 of CM028350.1, forward strand.
GAGAGGTGAAAATGATATTCTATAAAGTAATTTGAATACAAAAATGGGGTTTTATTAAAATGTATACGTACCTAGAGATTTTTACCTTAACTTATGAAAATATTATATGGTTTGTTATAATTTGGAGTTATTGGTTCCCATAAAGGAAAACTTTTATGGTTAATTATATCTTAGAAAAAAGTTAAATCACCTAAGAATATTCTTGATTAAAGTAGTGGCAAATATTTTCTCAAATTTTAATGATTAAGACAAGGAAGAGAGGTAAATAATTTTAAAATATGATTAGATCAATTTAGAATAGTTCTTTCTAAAAGTCGAAGAATTGAAGAGTATGGAGCCCTTTAAGATTCTGAGACCTCCCAGAAACACTCTAGTCTATTCTATATTGGACTTTAAAATTTTAGATAGAAAATGTTATGTTCAAGTTAGCATTTTATTATATATTTAGGATTACATCTCTGGAGGGTGACAACTTATGATTTGAGTTCTTCCTTCGAACCTATATCTAAATTGGGCACTACACAATAATAAGCTGAACCTATACTAAATGTAGTTATGGTCTTACTTCTTGCTTAGAATTGAAAGCAATATAAATCACCAAGTCATCACAAAAACATTTCGTTAGATCTTATGAAAGATAGGTAAGCTATTATTATTTAATGTTCTTTGAATTATAGGGCCAACATCTCAAAAAATTCCCACATGGCCCTGCACATATGAATGATATTTTTCTTTTAAATGGATTGTAATTATATTATAAATATTTTTTGTTTATTTTTAATGTAATACATGCTAATTGAATATACATAAAAATAGAATGCCTTAAAAGTTTTTGAAAAAGGATTATTAAAATATTTTTTCCCTAAAAGAGTATACCTCCCATGAAACAGAATAGTGCCCAAATAGGTCAGGTAGTACGAATTCTCCCAGAAGTGGGGAGGTACCTAAATAAGGAGAAAAGGAAGGATGTGAATGCATGAGACCCTAGATGAGCTCTGGCTTACTTCTTAAAAATCATTTATTTTTCTATGTTATCATAAAATTTTTAATTATTCATGAGTAGAAGAATTTTATTCCTAAGAGTCTAGCAAAATTCTAGGCACAAGCACATGCAAAAAAAAAAAACCTATGAAAAAAATAATATTTTTTTATGCACAAATAATATAAATGGGTCAATTTAAAAGAGTATAAATATTAAACATCTATGTGCCAAATGCCACTTAATACATAACTCAGGGTCTACTAAAATTAAAGTCGATAAGGCTCCACCAATAATAATTAGGATTCTACACCTATACAAATGATTAGACTCTCAAGAAAAAGAAGCACAAGGTCTTATATCTAAAATTAATGGACTAAAGATGACTAAGCAATAAAGGGGACAGACTTAAATCTAATAATAGCCAGCCAATATACCAGGAAATAGAAAACTATGGGACTCACATTTATTCCTAAAAGTTTAAGATTTCTTTTAATTTTGATGAAAGGATGGTGCCACAAAGAGGCTTTCTCCAACACTATCAAAATTAATCCTAAAGAAAGGAAATACGTGGAATCAAAACTAACCATAAAAGACTAGAAGGTGACTAAGTTATGATGGAGCATAGCAGGATTAAATCCAACACTAACTAGTCTAACAGATAGTCTGCTTAAAAACTCACACCTACTCCATAAAGATTAAAATTATCTCAATTTGGGTTATCTCTAGGTCTAAGGAAAGGAAGCACATAGTCTTACACCTTACCTAAATACATTAAAGATGATTAGGCTATGAAGGGGAACAATAGGCTTAATCAAATACAAACAAAACAAATATCCTTGGAAGTAGGAAGCTCGAGAACTAACTCATATTCCTAAATGATATGCATTTATATGATTTAACTTATCTTTATATCTAAGGAAATGAAGAATGAGGACTCATAACAAATCTTAAAATACTAAATATGACTAGACTATGAAGGGGCGCAGTAGGCTTGATCTAATAATAACTAGTTAAGGAGATAGGAAACTCAGGGACTCACACCTACTCCTAAAGCATCTAAGATAATTTGATTCTAAAGCTAGGATGGTGCCACAAGTCCTTACTCCAACACTAACAGATCTAATTCTTAAGGAAGGAAGCATGAAAACTCACAACATACCTTTAATAGACTAGAAGGAGACTAAATTATGATGGTGCTCATTAGGCATAAATCCACAATTTCTTAGTTAATACCCTAGGAAGTAAGAAGCTTAGGGACTCACACCTACTCCTTATAGATTATATTTAGGTTTAATGACTATCCTATATAGAAAGTATGGCGACTCGCATCTAACTAGAGGAATTTGTCAATGAGATAATCTACCTAAACTTCTAAAATTTGGTAAAATCTATCTAACCTGGATTTGATTTTGATGCTAGGATGATACTATAAGGGGCTCACTCCAACACTAAAAGATTTAATCCTAAGGAAAGGAAGCACAAGGACTCACACCCATCCTTAAAAGACTAGAGAATTTGATTTTGAATATAGATTAAATTGAATTTTGAATTTAAATTTGATATTGAATTTTGAATTTGAATTTACATTGAGTTTGATTAGGATTTAAGAGATTTTGATCTTAGGTAAAGATTTGAATTAGGAGAATTTCTTAATTTGAATTTTTTAAAATTTGAAAATTTTGAAATTTTAAATTTAATATTTGAAAAATTTTCTTTGATTTTGAATTTGATGATCATCACGCATAGCACTACTTGAGGTAATGTCCCATTGAAAAAAAGAATTTGTTGGTATCCTTTATAATCAATCAATTGATAGGAAATTCCCTAATAGGCTGCCGCTACAATGTATTGTCTAGTCAATGTTGATTCTAACTTTCCATAAATTTTGTGATGGACTAAAATTGGTCTCTAAAGAATAAAGACCAAGTCTCCTACTTGGAAAGGCCTAGGGTAAAACAATTTATCATGAGCTTAAACTATTTGTGACTTATATAATTCTAGATTTTGTTGAGTTTGCAAGCAACATATTTCAATACCCTTAACTTTCTTTAACTAGAGTTAGGAACTTTGTTTAGTTGTGATTTGATTTTGAATGGAAATTCTTAGTGATATAAATTGCACTTATAGAGGGGAACATTTTCGAACCCATTGTAGGATATAACTTATGGAGTGGATCTTAAACGAAAAGATGACTAAGTGAAAAGGCTTACACCTATCCCTTAAGAATGAGATTTAGATTTTTATTGAATAGAAGATTTATTCTTTTTATTGAAATTTTGACCTAAACGTTTGTTAGGGATGTTAAGCCCTTAAGAACTAGCATGAGGCTAACCATGAGGGGGTGAATTGGTATTTTAAAATTCTTTAAATAAAAACACAAAATTCAAACCAAAATCACCACATAAATTAAAGTACTGAATAATAAACAAATGCGGAAGCAATAGAAAAAGAACATAAGGGATTTATAGTGGTTTGGTCGACTCGACCTACGTCCACTCCCCTGAGGCACCCTCTGAGTATTGCACTATAAAAGTGAATCTCCTTTTGCTCCTACAGCAAGGTGGAGAAGCCCTTACCAAACCTCCTTTTCACCAACCCTGGGGAGGCAGAGAACCAACTCCTTTTTGCTTCCTCAAGAAGTAGGTAGAGAACCTCGATCGATTGTTGAACCTCACCTCTCTCAACCCTTCCAAGGACAAGAGACTAAAGAAGAAGAAGAAGTGGAATAATGCTTGGAGCAACCCTTGTGAATCCCCCTCACAATCTCCCCCTCAAAAAAACCTCTCTCTCTCTCTCTCCCTCTCTCTCCCTCTCCTCTAGGCTTTCTCAGGTCAAGACAACAGCAAAAGATCTTTTAAAATGTTGAACAAGATCTCTTAAATAGAAGAGCTTTGAAATAGCTCATTAATTGCAACTTACCGACATTATCATCCTGGCCGATCAGTGCAATTTAAGCCTAAATAATCGAGACGATCTGAGATGAACAGAAGAATTTTGGTCATATCATCCAGGAAAATACAATATCGTCATGTACGATTAGTTCAAATCAAAGATTTTCAACCAGAACATCGCCCTGAAAGGATGTCTGGACAATCCAAAATTAGCTTGATAGGTTGGGCCGATCTAAGAATTTGAATGTTTATTGAATTGATAATTTACTTGGATCACTCATTGCCTACGAGAAAGCAGTGTTCCAAAGATAGCTGGATATAGGAGAAAGAAAGAAGGAGAAAACTGTAGCCTTTAATACTAATGATTTAGATAGTTCCTCTGATTAAGGAGATGAAGAAACTACACTAATGAATCAACAATTTAGAAGCTTTCTAAGTGTCAACAACATTAGAGCAAATGTAAGAATTATAAATATTCTAAAGCTTATCATGATATTATTTGTTATTAATGATGGAAATAAGGGCACTATAAACGGATTGCTTAACTCTTAAAGGCTACCAAAGCAAGGATAATGCTAAAGAAAAAGCTAGGTTCCATAAGGATAAGCAAAAATCTAAAACAACTTTTTTAGTAAACTCTACTTCAGATTCATCTGAAACAGAAGTAGAAGAGGAAGTAAAAAAATTGTGCTGAATGGAAAACAACTATCATGATCAGTCTAATGAAAATGAGGTATCTCAACTTTCATATGATGAATTAATTGCTATTTTAGAAGAAATTTATGATTCTTACAGTAAATCAAAAAAGAAGTACACTAGCTTGAAACTGAATGCTTAATTCTGCAAAAATAAAATGAATACATAGAAAAGATCGTTCTGATGTTAATAAGGATCATATGGCTTTGATGGATGAGTTTGATGAATTGAATAATAAATATTCTGCTTCATCTAAAACACGTGAGACTATAAAAGCATTGCATCTTGATTTAGAAAAGTCATTTAAAGAGTTAAAAGCATGTGTTAACATTTTAGATCTCAGTGAACACTCTTTAAAATATGAAATTTCTACTCTTGAAAGTGCTAATTAAATGTTGAAAGAAAAAGTAAAGGCTTTTCAAAATAAACATGTTTGTTAGTACTCATCATGTCATGCATCTCATAGGCCTAGGAATAGGAACCATAACTATCATAGGTTAGTTAACCATTTTCCTAATGTTAGATATTATTCGTGTAGCACGTTTGGGCATATTAGGCACACTTCTACTATTCGTGGTAGAATACATTGTGAAGACCAAAGTTACATCATACACAACATGACATGAATTCTGATGATTTATCCAAATTTAAGAAGGGACCCAAACTCACTTGGGCTCCCTAAACTGCTCTTCCATGATCTTTGGATTTTAGGGCTCTCACAAACGACCCAGTGAGAGCATGTGATTTTTGGGCTCAATATTATAACCCTATCACTTGAAATCAAACATTGTTATTCTTTTGGTTTTATTGTTATTGTTATTGTTATTCTTTTATAATTTCTCAATGTATGTGTTTTGGCCTTGTGATTTTTCATGATTATATTTTTATTTATTTTTCTTATTCTTTTGGTTTTATTGTTATTGTTATTTATGGTTATGTCATGATCATCACACAAACCACCTTACTGAAATTCACTGTATGTTCTACAAATCAATAATTTTTTCTTAATTATATTGTACAAATAATCTTTGTACTATATGATCTACACAACACTATTTAGATTACAACACTTGGCTTGATAAATGATCCATATTGCTTATATTATTTACCATCATACTGTACAAACACCTCTTCGTATTATACGATCCATGTGCCAACTCTATTTGGTATGAATTGAATTCAGCTTGGTTTGACATTTATTATTGATCGTACTATATAAACATTCATTTGTACTGTATGAACCTTTTTGTTAACAAACATAGAGCTTAACTCTTTGAGATGAGATCCATGTATCTAATCATCTTGTATGATGTTTGATCGTACTGTACAATCATACAGCTTTTTGATGAATCATACGGCTAAAATAACTACATACGATTGTTCTGTACGATCACATAATCGTATGATATTGCTGAAGAAAAAATTGTGTATCACCACGCAAATTTTGATTTCTCCTATTTTATAATCAAATACTGCATTAAGAATAAAATACAATCTCGAGAGACTGACACAATATTCTACAATGGATTCAATATCAAAATAGGGTTTTGAAAATTGATATTTCTATAATCAAACAAAGTTCAAAGAATAACATATCATCTCAAAAGATGAACATGAAATTCTATAGAATATGTTTAAAGATAGAAATACGGTTTTTGAAAAAAATTTATTCATTCTTTTATTTAGATATGGCAAGAAGAATATTATATCATCTTAAAAGACGAACATAATATTCTTCAAGATATCCAAAAGTGAGTATGAGTTTTATAAAATTCATTATTTCTAAAGTTGAATATAACAAGTATACTATTATATTATCTAAAAAGATAATAATAACCTTTTTACAAGTTTATTCAAAATTAGAAATGAGGTTTTAAAAAATATCTACGTTCCCAAAGATTCTTCCCTTGTTTTATAGGAATAAAATAAGGTTTATTTTAGTCTGAGGTTCTCAAATCCCTGTAGTAGCAAACTCTTATAGTTAATTATATCTTAGGAGGAATGCTCCTAAGAAAACTCTCGATTAAAGCAGTGATTTCATACCCTTTGATTATGGACCATTTGTTGGAAATTTGAAGGCCTTAATGATTTCGGAATTTGGTGATCTTGGGCTCATTGGATTTGTCTCGTTGAGCCGTTCGATTCGAGTATAAGCTCATCAAAATCGGAGACCGTTTGGTAACTCAAATTGCGGTTTGAACCTTACAACAGCGCTTTGAGCCCTTGATTCAGACTCATTTGGGCTCGGATTGGGTTGATCTTGGTGTAGTTGGGTTTGTATTCCTGAGACGCTCAGTTCGACTGTAAGTTTCCTAAAATCAGAGTTTGGATGGTCTCCGAATTAATTTTTGAAGTTTCTAAACTTTATTTTGCATCGAGATTCGTGACCGATTAAGATAATTTTTGACGACGTATCAATTATTATTATATATATTCTTGTGATGAGTCAAAATGGGTTAATCAGAGCCATTGAAATCGAATTCAATTTGAGTTAATTTGATTTGATTGGTGAGTTGTTTTAAGCCCAATGATATATCAATTTGATCAAAATCGAATTAGATTATATTAAATTGAGCCAATTGGTATCAACGAATCATAAAGAGGGCTTGATTTGAGTTGAGTGATAAATTCGAGTCGATGCTACGTCAGTAGGCGTCCACCTAAGGGAAATCCTATTGGATGACATCTATGCTAGGTTACGGAAACCTAGGAGCTAGATATTGATTCTGGACCCTGCCTTAGCAAATATATCAAGCTACAAAGGATATGTAACTGTAATATGTTATTAGGAAAGGCAGAACATTTTGATTTGAAGGTTTGAGCTATTGGATCCTATCCTACCAAACATATACTATAATATATTGGTTTAAATAAGGAGAAAACTTTGATTTAAAAGCTCAAATTTTCTTGAGATTTATCCAGCTACATATCGAGCTATAAAAATATATAACTATAACATATTAGTTAGGACACAGAAGTTTAAAATTTTTGAAGACTTAAAGCTATTTGGACCCAATCCAAATAATACATTAAGTTATTAAAAGAAGCAACTATACATATTACTAAAGATTGGGCAAAAGGATTTTGGACCCAGTGCTAAGTCAAACATCAAGCTACAAGAAAAAATGTAACTGAAACATTCGAATTAGCACAGGAAATTTCTTTACAAAAAGGTCGTACAAAGGATCTTCTGAAAGTTCTTTAGGGATGTTAGGCCCTATATGAACTGGCCCAAGGCTAATAAAGAGAGAGGTGATTTGGAAAAGAAGAATCTTTTAAACAAAAACCTAAACCAAAATCACCATAAAAAAATGCGGAAGAAAAATAAATGCGGAAGCGATAATAAGAAAAAAACACACCGGATTTATAGTGGTTCGATCAAACCTTGACCTACGTCCACTCCTTGGAAGCACCCTCCAAGTATTGCACTAACACAAGTGTCTCTCTTTTAGCCCCCACAGCTAGGCGGAGAAGCCCTTATAAAATCACTTCCACCTCTCCCGGTGCGGCGGAGTTGCCGGGTCCTTTGACACCAAAGAGACTTCTTCTTTGGTGAACTTACCTCGAGACAAGCCTTGAATCCGATGGTACTAAGGTGCGAGTTCGCCGGAGCAACCGTGTGGAACCCCCTCCACACTCCCTTGAGTCCCCCCTCACAGGATCTTCTCCCTCTCTCAAACTCCACCCTTTCCTCTCTCCCTTTCAAGCTCTCTCTTCAAGTTTCCCCCTCAAGAACGAAGCTACAATGGCTGTCAAAGACACTTATAAAGTGTCATGCCAAAGCTTAAATAGAAGCTCTCAAAATGAGCTCATTAATGCAAGTTGCCGATATTATCGTCCAGGCCGATAGGCATATCGTCCTGGCCGATTAGTTCAAATTCAGCTCAACGACCTGGGACGATTTGGGACGATCAGAAGAAAATTGGTTACATCGTCTAGGCCGATCTCACGATCGTCCCGGCCGATTAGTTTAAAACCGATTTCAATTGTCCTGATCATAGCCCTGAATACAAGCTGTCTGATGTAGATCGTCCAGGACATTGTCCTAGCCGATCATTTGATCGTCCCGGACGATGTGATCGTATCAATCAACCATTAATGCTTTCTAAAGATACCAGATCAATTTAGGCATGATTGAGTTAGATCATCCTGGGTGATAATAATATCGTCCTGGCCGATTTCCTAAAATAAAGAATTCCTAAACTGATTATGGTGGCTAATTCTTTCTGAATTGAGATTATCATCCTGGCCGATACAAGTATCATCCAGGCCGATCTGTTGATGGCTGCCTTAATGAGGATGTCCTAATGAGGGTTTCTGATTTTGGATATATCGTCCAGGACGATATAAATATCATCCCGGACGATATTATCAAAAATAGAAATCTTATAGGGAACAACAGGAGATCTTCTAAATTACAATCCAACTGGTCCCACACCAAATACAATAGACTCAAGAAAGGAAAAAGATTACAAACTGACTCAGACCTAATCTACCCAATCTTGAGCTGGTTCCAAATTACAGTCTGATCGTGTGGACCTGAAACATTAGCACAAAAGGCAATTGCAAAGAAATAAGGAATGTTTGCTATCATCAAAATCATAAACCATTGATCCGCAATAATCTCCCCCTTTTTGATGATGGCAAACAATTCAATTTGAATTTTCAAAAGAAAGCAATTTTCTCCTAATCTCCCCCTCACTAGAATAACATTTTTAAAAATAGGGGAGATAAAAATATTTTTGTTGTTTTAAAATTTTTGAAAAGAAAAAAGATACAATGTTCTCCCCCTTTGACATTATCAAAAAGAGAGGAGGCACAAACAAAAAACAAAACGAAACAAAAAAACATTCCCTGATCAAGTGAAAAAACAAATGTTCTTAAAATGAAAGTTACCTCTGGGTTTTAATTAAAAAACATAGTAGAATTGGATTGACAACACATAGCCCAGTAAAGGTTAGAACATCAAGAATTGATAATCCAAACTCAAGTTCTTTAAAAAGGCTCAAAAACTTTTTAATTCAATATCTAAATCAAGGAATAAATTAGACAAAGAAACAGAAATTTTTCAAAACTCCTTTTATAAAATATATCTAATAGAAGATTAATGCACGATTTGTTGAATCATGAATCAAGATTTTCAAACTCAAGCATCAAAAAATCAAGGGTTTTCTTAAGCTTTAAGAAGTATAAGAATGGAAAGCATTAGAATTTAGTGGGCTCATTTTATGCCTCTTGACAATTGTTTGGCGCACTGCGCATCTTTTGATACACTTTGTGTATTATATATTTTTCAATTTTGGCGCTTTGCGAATCTTTTATTTTTGGCATCATTGGCCAATTTTTTGATTATGCTACCATTATGAAATCTTAAATACCAAAAGTAAACCCATACTATTGATAAAGCGAATTTCTTGATTAAAAAAAATTTTGAATTAGATTCAACAACTTGCAAAAGATTCCTATGCGATAAATAAAATATAGGGAGATAAAAAATTTAGTTTCAAAAACTAATTTAAAAGATGAAAAAGATTTTAAATCAAAAGAAGAAAACCTCTTTTAGGAAACAGAGATTGAAAGTCAAAAACATGAGTTTCCTTGCTTTGATTGTTTTTAGAGAAGTCAATCACAACTTACTAAAGATTTCAAGAAAAATTAGGAAGTAAATTTTTCATTTCTAGAAAAGTGGATGTGTGTGTTGATCAGAAAAAAAATAAGAAACAAAATAAGTAAAATTAAAAAATCTATTAAACAATAAAAATAATAAAATAAAAACAAAATAAAATAAAAAAATAACAAAGAAAAACTCAAATAAGGCTTTTATCCATTATCTCTTTCTTGGTCTGATGCTTCAGAAACCAGATCCGCCCATGAGATTTTTTGCTTTTCATTATTTCCCCAGATTAAATTTAACTTTGCCTTACCCTTTTCTTTTGCAGGGAGAATTCTTAAATTAGGGCACTCATTTTTCATATGTCCAGGTTTCCCACATCGAAAGCAAACAATGTTAGAGGAAATATGGACATCCTTACCACTTTTACCTTTCTTCCACTTTTGCTTATACATTGGTGAGCTTTGTGATTTGCTTGACAATTCATTGCTATCGTCACGAACTAAGCTTCCTCTTTCCGTATCTTCAGCTTTTAGAATGATCGTTTCACCTGCATCCAAAAGTCTTTGACCCAACCCTTGCTCGTAGGCAATGAGTGAGCCAATCAAATTATCAATAGAATAATCATTCAAATCTTTTGATTCACAATTAGCAACAACTTTAGCATCGAATTTTTCAAGTAAACAACGAAGAATTTTGTTAACTTTTTCAAAATTTGAAAAATCTTTTCCTAAGGCATGCAATGATGTAGTAATTTGAATAAACCTTGTATACATGTCTAAAATCGTTTCAAAAGGTTTCATAGAAAATATTTCAAAATCATGCATTAAAATATTCAACTTTGATTGCTTGATTTCATTAGAGCCTTCGTATATGGTGTGCAATTTATCCCAAACTTCCTTACCAGTAGTGCACGTGGAAATTAAAAAAAAAATCATCAGAATTTAAAACACAGAAAAAACAATTTAAAGACTTTGCATTTAATTGAGCATCCATTCATTCATCCATATTCCATTGATTAAAAGGGATATCAGTTTTAATTCCATTAACAATACGTGATGGTGATGAATAACCAGTTAAAATCATATGCCACATACGAAAATCAATCGATTGCAAAAAAGTAGACATGCGAATTTTCTAAAAATCAAATGTAATATTTTCAAACAATGGTGGTTTAGTGATTGAAAATCCTTCCGCAAAAATACGATTAGAAATATTAGCCATGGATCGAAATTCAAAAGTTTTTAAAAACTTATTTTATCAAAACCGCTCTGATACCACTTAAAAGTTCATTTGGGATGTTAGGCCCTATATGAACTGGGCCAAGGCTAATAAAGAGAGAGGTGATTTGGAAAAGAAGAATCTTTTAAAAAAAAATCTAAACCAAAATCACCACAAAAAATTGCGGAAGAAAAATAAATACGGAAGCGATAATAAGAAAAGAACACACCGGATTTATAGTGGTTCGATCAGACCTTGACCTACTTCCACTCCTTGGAGGCACCCTCCAATTATTGCACTAACACAAGTGTCTCTCCTTTCGCCCCCACAGCTAGGCAGAGAAGCCCTTACAAAATCGCTTCCACCTCTCCCGGTGCAGCGGAGTTGCCAGGTCCTTTGACACTAAAGAGACTTCTTCTTTGGTGAACTTACCTCGAGACAAGCCTTGAATCCGATGGTACTAAGGTGCGAGTTTGCCGGAGCAACCGTGTGGAACCCCCTCCACACTCCCTTGAGTCCCCCCTCACAGGATCTTCTCTCTCTCTAAAACTCCACCCTTTCCTCTCTCCCTTTCAAGCTTTCTCTTCAAGTTTCCCCCACAAGAACGAAGCTACAATGGCTGCCAAAGACACTTACAAAGTGCCATGCCAAAGCTTAAATAGAAGCTCTCAAAATGAGCTCATTAATGCAAGTTGTCGACATTATCGTCCAGGCCGATAGGCATATCGTCCTGGCCGATTAGTTCAAATTCAGCTCAATGACCTGGGACAATTTGTGACGATCAGAAGAAAATTGGTTACATCGTCCAGGCCGATCTCACGATCGTCCTGGCCGATTAGTTTAAAATCAATTTCAATCGTCCTGATCATAGCCCTAAATACAAGCTGTCCGATGTAGATCGTCCAGGACATCATACTGGCCGATCATTTAATCGTCCCGAACAATGTGATCATATCAATCAACCATTAATGCTTTCCAAAGATACCAGATAAATTTAGGCATGATTGAGTTAGATCGTCCTGGACGATAATAATATCATCCTGGCCGATTTCCTAAAATAAAGAATTCCTAAACTGATTATGATGGCTGATTCTTTCTAAATTGAGATTATCGTCCTGGCCGATACAAGTATCGTCCAGGCCGATCTGTTGACGGCTGCCTTAATGAGGTTTCCCTAATGAGGGTTTTTTATTTTGGATATATCGTCCAGGACGATATAAATATTGTCCCAGCCGATATTACCAAAAATAGAAATCTTATAGGGAACAACAGGAGATCTTCTAAATTACAATCCAACTGGTCCCACACCAAATACAACAGACTCAAGAAAGGAAAAAGATTACAAACTGACTCAGACCTAGTCTACCTAATCTTGAGCTGGTTCCAAATTGCAGTATGATCATGTGGACCTGAAACATTAGCACAAAAGGCAATTGCAGAGAAATAAGGAATATTTGCTTTCATCAAAATCATAAACCATTGATCTGCAACATCTTTCCGTTAGTTTTTTAACGGGGTCCAAAATAAGACCTCTAAAATTTATTTAGATACCGGCCAAATTATTCAAGAATGAAATGAATAGAAGAACTGGCGGAAGAAAGGTAGTTACAACCTATGACAAGCACAAGTATACTACCGACGAAAAGGGTATAAAACACTGCTAAAGATGGAGAGAGGATTGATCCCCAGCGGAGTCGCCAGAAAAACCTTGGTGGGAAAAAAATTTTGTCACACCGCAGATTTTGATTTTCTCCTATTTTGTAATCTAATACTAAATTGAGAATAAAGTACAATCTCAAGAGACTGACACAATATTCTACAATGGATTCAATATCAGAATAGAGTTTTGAAAATTGATATTTCTATAGTCAAACATAGTTCAAAGAATAACATATCATCTCAAAAGATGAACATGAAATTCTATAGAATATGTTTAAAGATAGAAATACAGCTTTTAAAAAAAGTTTATTCATTCTTATATTTAGATATGGCAAGAAGAATATTATATCATCTTAAAAGATGAACATAACATTCTTCAAGATATCCAAAAGTGAGAATGAGTTTTATAAAATTCATCATTTCTAAAGTTGAATATAACAAGTATAATATTATATTATCTGAAAAGATAATAATAATTTTTTTGCAAGTTTATTCAAAATTAGAAATGAGGTTTTAAAAATATCTACATTCTCAAAGATTCTTCCCTTATTTTATAGGAATAAAACAAGGTTTATTTTAGTCTGAGGTTCTCAAATCCCTATAGGAGCAAGCTCCTATAGTTTATTACATCTTAGGAGGAATGCTCCTAAGAAAACTCTCGATTAAAGCAGTGATTTCATACCCTTTGACTAAAACGTAGAAGACAAGGAACAGAAGTAAAGATTTTTCAAGGAGAAAGTTCAATATTGAACATTTCTTAGCGAGTCAAAGGAAGAAAAGTATGAAGAGCCGGATTCTGAGAAGCTCAGGGCAACCTCAGTCTATCCTATATTGGGCTTTACATTTTAAGAGGAAATTTTATATTTAAGTTGCCATTTTATTAGAAATTTGGGATTATATTTCTGGAGGTTGAGGACTTAAAATCTGAAAAGAATCTACCTCAGAACTTAAATCTAATTTGGGTACTATAAAATAGTGACCCGAACCTAACTAATGAAGTGCAAATCTGGACTTACCCCGGCCTTGTTTGGGGAGCTAGCTAACCACCTAGGCGCTTTAAAACCATGTGTCCATTCTCTTATGAAAGATGGGTAGGGATGTTGTTTAAGTTTTAATGAATTGGGGGCCGACATCTAAGACAGTTCCTAATTGGCCCATTAACTTATGTAGGGTGAGAAATGTCTAAAAATGTAATTAATATTTTAGACTCTTTTTTAATTTATATCTAATGCAATGCATGCTAAATGACTCGAATGCATAAAATGAATATGAAGCGGTTTAAAAATTAGGCTTAGAAAATAGGTTTTTCCCTAGAGATTGCACAACTTCCCCTTGACAGAACTGTGCCCTCATAGGTCAAGTGGTCGGCCAGAACCCGCAGGCGGGGAGGTGCCTAACAAGGAAAAGAAAGTATTAATATGCTTATGCTGACTCTCGGCGGTCCCGAGCTTACTTCTTAGATCGTTAGAGTTACTATGTGAGCCTAAAAATTTATATTTAAACTTACAAGTAGAAGAATTTTAAGCGTACCCTTACAAAAAAAATCTCTCCTATTCGAATCCAGGCTAAAACAAAACATGGCATGTAAGGTCCTAAAAAAATCTACTGCACAAACAATATAAATAATCAATTTAAATAATCCAAAAATATAATGTTCAATGTCCATATTACACCCAGAATTTGCAGAAAAGTAAAGTGGTCGGGCACCACTGACAACAAACCCAGATTCTAATCCTAAGAATGACGCAAGTGATTTTTGAAATGGGATATATATTTCTTGAATCTTCATTTTTTCATCTTCTTTCTTCCATCTTCTCATTTCCTCTTTTCTTCTTCTACAAGCTTCTCGGGTCCGCCAGGTTCTGGATATCAAAATGAAAAGAAACTCATCCCTAAGAGGGATATTTTTTTTTTATTTGGATATTGAATCATCCTAATTTGGCTTTCCAAATAAAAGAGAATAATTATTTAAGTTATATTCTCCTTTCTTTGGATTCCAAAATTGGATGTGATATCCCACTTTCAAAATCACTTTCACAATTTATAAACACATTTACATTACATTACATTTCACAAAAAAAGAAAGAAAATTTAGACCACCTGCAGGGTTATCCTAAGCAAAAATCATCCCAAGCAGTTATATATATGCATTTAAATTGAATCAATTAGCCACACTTGGCCACACTCCTTATTTGGAGGCTAAGCAGCTGAAGCACCTGTAGCATTTATATGATTATTAATTAATTAGCCCCCTTTGCTGCCCTGCACGAGTGTGGCCACCTGCAGAAAATTTTGTTAACAACCAGATCGCTCCTAACCTACAAGTAATCTAATCGTCAAATCAAATCACATCACAAAATGCAGTAAGAGTAAGTAAGAAAACACACCAATATTTTTACAACCAGTATGCAGTGAAAATCGAGAAAAAGCCCGTCACACAGCAGTAAGAAAATAAACACCGCCCTAACCTAAAACTAGAGTTGGTTGTCCTAACAAACAAATCTAAGTGTGTGCAGTAGGTTGTGAGGTTTTAAAATATCCTAAGTCAATTATTAGCTAAAGTTTTCTAATTGATTGAATTCTAATTTAAACATATTTATTAATTCTAAAGTGAGATGTCACTAAATTTTCTATGTTATAAGTTTCTATCCTAAAGTGTGCATGCATCCTAAGTCTAGATTTTCTAAGACTCAGTCCTTAATTTTTATCTTTAAGTGTCACTACTGTTATATAGGATAAAAATTTTTGTTATTACTAACCCTTAGGACTTTACATGCGTGTAAAGGTTTAAGGATCTAAAATAAAACAAAAGTAATGCTAATAAAATTGAAGTTGCTACAAGAACCTAAAGGAAGGGTTCGCACAAACCACATCAAGGGGCCCCTAAAGGTTTTCTAAGTTTTAGAATACTTACAGTCACCGGAGGCTACGACCCTGTGGTTCCGCCCGTAGCACCTCTACTCGGCTGGATAGAGGCGACTGACGTCATTAGCTCCTTGTCTTTTTGTTCCCTCGACCGGTACCGTTCCTCGCAGTTTATGCCATAAAAGAAAATAAGGAAACAGGGAAATTGACCTCGAATAATGAGGTCAACAAATATGATCTATTCATTTTTTATTTAAAGAACCAACTTCATTTAAAAAATTAACACCTCTCTTAAGATCCCTCCTTATATTCCAATCCTTGCAATGGCTAATGGGAAATGATGTCATTAAACTAAGAAGAAGTCCTCCTTTCGGAGTACTGCAAAAGAACACTTTCTAATAGCTTCTGATAAAACTATCTACAAAAAGTACAAGGAAGCCAAGATCACGCCCTCCAGACTTCTAAATCAATATGCTCTTAGCTTCCATGTAATGAACCTTTTCAACTCAACTGCAATTCAATTTCTCCTAACCTTGCTTATCCCTTCCAATATGAAATCCTGTATGAATTTCTCACAAATCTTAGGATTAATGGGGATGCTATGGTTATGACCTCTCGAGTGTGCTGCCTGAAAGTTCGTTAGGGATATTAGGCCCTATATGAACTGGCCCTAAGCTAAGTAAGAGAAAGGTGAATTGGAAAACTTTAAAACCAAAGATAAAACTCCTATCAAAATCACCATAAACAAAGTGCGAAAGAAAAATAAATGCGGAAGCGATAAAAAGAAAAGAACACACCAGATTTATAGTGGTTCGGTTAAACCTTGACCTACGTCCACTCCTTGGAGGCACCCTTCAAGTATTGCACTAACTAAGTGTCTCTCCTTTAGCTCCCACAGCTAGGCGGAGAAGCCCTTACAAAATTAGTTCCACCTTCTCCGGTGCGGCAGAGTCACTGGATCCTTTGACACCAAAGAGATCATCCTCTTTGGTGAACTTACCACGAGATAAGCCTTGAATCCGATGGTACTAAGGTGCAAGTTCGCCGGTGCAACCGTGTGGAATCCCCTTCACACTCCCTAGAGTTCCCCCCTCACAAGATCTTCTCCCTCTCAAACTCCACCCTTTCCTCTCTCCCTTTTAAGCTCTCTATTCGAGTTTCCCCCAGAAGAACGAAGCTACAATGACTGTCAAAGACACTTATAAAAGTTTCCATACCATAGCTTAAATAGAAGCTCTCAAAACGAGTTCATTAATGCAAGTTGCCGACATTATCGTCCAGGACGATAGGCATATCGTCCTGGCCGATTAGTTCAAATATGAGGAAAATTGCCCTGAAATGAAACTGAATGATGTATAATCGGCCCGGACGATTTGGAGATCGTCCAGGATGATTTGACCATGTAATTTCTTTCCTTAAATTTCAGAGAAATTTTTGAAAAAATTAACCTGGATCATCCTGGATGATATTTTATAGTCCTGAACAATCCTCTGGAGGATGTCCAAAAATAGATTATTTCTAAAAAAATCTGGCCGTAGATTCTTGCTAAATTGAGCCTATCATCCTGGCCAATACAAAATTATCCAGGACGATGTGTTTTGCATATTGACTGCTTCTTTAATGAGGATGCCCTAATTAGGGTTTCTACTTTTGTCAGATCATCCAGGACGATATAAATATCATCCCGGACGATGTTACTAAAAATAGAAATCTTTTAGGGCACAATAGAAAATCTTCCAAGTTACAAATCATCAGATGCCACACCAATTATAACAAACTCAAGAAAGGAAAAAGATTACTAACTAACACAGACCTAGTCTACCCAATCTTGAGCTGATACCAAATTGCAGTCTGATTGTGTGGACCTGAAATGTTAGCACATAAGACAATCATAGAGAAATAAGGAATGTTTGCTATCATCAAAATCATAAATCCGTAACAATCTCCCCCTTTTTTATGATGGCAAACAATTTCAATTTGAATTTTCAAAAAAGAATATTTTCTCTTATTCTCCCCCTTACTAGAATAACAATTAAAAAAAAAAGGGAGATCAAAATATTTTTGTTGTTTTAAATTTTTTGAAAAGAAGGATACAAATTCAACAGAATATTCTCCCCCTTTGACATTATCAAAAAGAGAGAAGGAACGAAAAACAAAACAATAAAAATATTTCCTGATCTAGTGAGAAAACAAAATATTCTTAAAATGATAAAGTTACCTCTTGGTTTTAATCAAAATCATAGTAGAATCAGATTTTGCAACGCATAGCCCAAAAAAGGTTAGAAACTCAGAAATTGATAATAAAAACTCAAGTTCTTTAAAAAGGTAAAAAAAACTTTTTGATTCAAGATCTAAATCAAGGAATAAATTAGAGAAAGAAACACTAATGTTTCAAAACTATTTTCATAAAATATATCTAATAGAAGATTAATGCACGAATTGTTGAATAAAGAATCAATATTTTCAAACTCAAGTATCGAAAGTATCAAGGGTTTTCATAAGCTTTTTAGAAGTACAAGAATGGTAAGCATTAAATTTTATGGGCTCATTTTATTCCCCTTGTCAATTTGAATGTTGCTCTTTGCGCATCTTTTGATTTTTGATACACTTTTGTGTATATTTTTCAATTTGGTATCATTGCGTATTTTTTTATTTTTGGCATCATTGGCCAATTTTTTTAGTATGCTATCTTTCTGAAATCTTAAAAAACAAAAGTAAAACCTTCCTATTGATAAAGAAAATTTTGATTAAGAAAATTATGAATTAGATTCAACAACTTGCAAAAGATCCCTATGCGATAAATAAAATGTAAGGTGATAAAAAATTTAGTTTCAAAAACCAATTTAAGATGTAAAAGATTTTAAATCAAAAGTAGGTTATCCTCTTTTAACAAATAGAGATTGAGAATAAAAAATATGAGTTTCCTTTCTTTGACTGTTTTAGAGAAGTAAAACACAACTTTACAAAAGATTTCAAGAAAAAATAGGAAGTAGATTTTTCATTTTTAGAAAAGTGAATGTGTGTGTTGATCAGAAAAAAACTTTCACGAAAACAAAAATTCAAAAGAATAAACAAAATAAAAAAAACAAAATAAAAATGAAAAACATAAAAACAAAAATACAAAAATAAAAAGAAAAACACAAAAACACAACACAAAAACACGAAAGGCTTTTAACCATTATCTCTCTCCTGGTCTGATGCTTCTGAGACCAGATCTGCCCATGAGATTTTTTACTTTCCATTATTTCCCCAGTTTAAATTTAGATTCGCCTTACCCTTTTCTTTTGTAGGAAGAATTCTTAAATTTGGAGACTTATTTTTCTTATGTCCAGGTTTTCTATATCGAAAACAAATAATGTAAGAGGAAATATTAACATCCTTACCATTTTTACCTTTTTTCCACTTTTACTTATGCTTTGGTGAGCTTTGTGATTTGCTTGACAAGTCATTGCTATCGTCACCAACTAAGCTTCCTCTTTTCGAATCTTCAGCTTTTAGAATGATCATTTCACCTGCATCCAAAAGTCTTTGACCCAAACCTTACTCGTAGGCAATGAGTGAGCCAATCAAATTATAAATAGAATATACATTCAAATCTTTAGATTCATAAATTGCAACAACTTTAGGATTAAATTTATCCAGTAGAAATCGAAGAATTTTGTTAATTTTTTCAAAATTTGAAAAATCATTTCCTAAAGCATGTAATGAGTTTACAATTTGATTGAATCTGGTATACATGTCTAAGATCGTTTCAAAAGGTTTCATGGAAAATAATTCAAAATCAAGCATTAACAAATTCAACTTGGATTGCTTGATTTCACTAGTGCTTTCGTATATGGTGTGCAATTTATCCCAAACTTCCTTACCGATAGTGCACATGGATACTAACATAAAATCATCAGAATTTAAAGCATAGAAAAAGCAATTTAAAGACTTTGCATTCAATTGAGCATTGAGTTATTCTACCCTGTTCCATTGACTAAAAGGAATATCAATTTTAACTCCATTAACAATTCGTGACGGTAATGAATAACTAGCTAAAATCATATGCCACATGCGAGTTTTCCAAAAATCAAATGACATATTTTCAAATAAAGGAGGTCTTATGATTGAATAACCTTCCGCAATATTATGATTCCCAAAGGTAGCCATGGATCAAAATTCAAAAGCTTTTAAAAACTTATTTTTTTGAAAATGGCTCTAATACCACTTGAAAGTTCGTTAGGGATATTAGGCCCTATATGAACTGGCCCAAGGCTAAGTAAGAGAAAGGTGAATTGGAAAACTTTAAAACCAAAGATAAAACTCCTACCAAAGTTACCACAAACAAAGTGCGGAAGAAAAATAAATGCGGAAGCGATAATAAGAAAAAAACACACCGAATTTATAGTGGTTCGGTCAAATCTTGACCTATGTCAACTCCTTAGAGGCACCCTCCAAGTATTGCACTAAATAAGTGTCTCTCCTTTAGCTCCCACAGCTATGCGGAGAAGTCCTTACAAAATCACTTCCACCTTCCCCGGTGCGGCGGAGTCGCCGGGTCCTTTGACACCAAAGAGATCTTCTTCTTTGGTGAACTTACCTTGAGACAAGCCTTGAATCCGATGGTACTAAGGTGCGAGTTTGTTGTAGCAACCGTGTGGAATCCCCTCCACACTCCCTTGAGTTCCCCACCTCACAGGATCTTCTCCCTCTCAAACTCCACCCTTTCCTTTCTCTCTTTCAAGCTCTCTCTTCAAGTTTCCCCCATAAGAACGAATCTATAATGGCTTCCAAAGAGACTTACAAAAGCATAGCTTAAATAGAAGCTCTCAAAATGAGCTCATTAATGCAAGTTGCCAACATTATCATCCAGGATGATATGCATATCGTCCTGGCCGATTAGTTCAAATATGAGGAAAATCGTCCTGAATATTGCCCTGAAATGAAACTGGATGATGTCTAATCTGCCCGGACGATCTGGAGATCATGCAGGACCATTTGACCATGTAATTGCTTTCCTTAAATTCCAGAGAAATTTTAGAAAAATTGACCTGGATCGTCCTGGATGATATTTTATAGTCCTGGACGATCCTCCGGATGATGTCCAAAAATAGGTTATTTCTAAAAAGATCTAGCGGCAGATTCTTACTGAATTGAGCCTATCATCCTTGCCGATACAAAATCGTCCAGGACGATGTGTTTTGCATAATGACGACTGCTTTAATGAGGATGCCCTAATTAGGGTTTCTACTTTTATCAGATCATTCAGGACGATATAAATATCATCCCGGACGATGTTACCAAAAATAAAAATCTTTTAGGGAACAACAAAAAATCTTCTAAGTTAAAAATCATTAGATGCCACACCAAATATAACAAACTCAAGAAAGGAAAAAGATTACAAACTAACACATACCTAGTCTACCCAATCTTGAGTTGGTACCAAATTGCAGTCTGATCATGTGGACCTGAAACGTTAGCACATATGGCAATCGTAGAGAAATAAGGAATGTTTGCTATCATCAAAATCATAAACTATAGATCTGCAACACTGCCAAAATGTAGAAATAACCAAGTAAGACATTTGAATCAACCATCAACTAATCACCCAAGGCAATAAACCTCTAGTCATGTCCACTAGATCCAATTTTGATTGGAGTGTTGTGAACCTTTTGCTAAGAAATGTTGACCTTAATTTTCAAAAACCTTTGGTTCAGACCCATAATCAAAATGCTAGGGTTATCTAGCATGTTTTGAGAACTTCAATCATATCTAAAGCTAGAGAATGAATAAATTTGCCTCCCCTACTGTCAATTATTACCTATTTCATCATGTTAAATACCCAAATGGATGAAGCCCACATGCTAATTGGCTACATATAAAACCTCACTTGCATTCGACTCCCATCCACTAGGAAAAAGCTGAACATTGACAGGATGTGTGATAGTATTTATCCTTAGTATAAATTATAATATCACACATCCTGCACCTCTTAATCACATTCCAATCTTCTTTTTGTATGCCACTTAATGAATGTTATTTCATAGGGATCAAGAGCCTGAAGATCCTCTCTTTGATGATGAAGGAGAAGCTGCCCCTACAGTTGATCCTACACCTGCACCATCTCCTTACCACTACCAATATGAGGAGCTAATTTAGAGATTTTATAGACTGGAGACTCACCTGGATTAACAATAGATCCAACATGACAATGATATGGGTTGGTTAATAGAGCAGTTTGGAAACATTTAACATCAGTTCACTATAATCCAATAGCAATATGTTAGTTTTATCCAATTCTTTCAACCACCTCTACCACCACCTTTTGATCAGGATCCAACACTATACTAGTTTCTTTTATTCTTATTGTGATTGTGTTGTTTACTTTTAAGTCTATGCATGTCAATTTGCATGTTATTTTGAAAATTTTCTTTTAAGTCCTTATTATATAATTTTTCTTAAAAAGGGTTATTTTTCTTTCAAATGATATTTCCCCACTTGTTCATTATACTCGTAGATCTGATTTTTTTGCTCTTTGTTTGAAAATTTTTCAGTCTACCAAATTGATATTTTATGTTGATCATATTGTATGAATATAATCATACTACATGAATGAACTCATAATGTACATATAAAATCATATTGTATGAATGAACTCGTATTATATGAATAAAATTATATTGTATGACTTGACTTGGCATGAACTGTGATTTTTTTGATTGTTTAAATATATCTCTACCCCTACTTAAAATGTTTAAATAAGTAATTACTGACTGTTTTAAACTAACAGGGTCAAAATTCATGAATTTACATATCTTATTTTAGTTTCTTTGCCTGATAATTCCTTATCAATTCTTAAAAATGTAAATTGAATTAGAATTAAGATGGTTAAAATGAAATCTTTTTCACTCTACATGTTTTTATCTCATGGATATACTCTACAAATTTGATGAATGAAATTCATTATTTTTCTATATCAGTCTTTTATTCATGTTAGAAAAACTCGAGTTTGCTTCGTAGATTATTCCTCCCTTTAAAAGAGAGTGAGTTATTCTTGTCTTTCTATTTGGAAGATAATCTTACAACAAAGATTCTTAGAGAATTAGAAATGAAGCAATTTGCAAAAAATTCAAAAGAGGCATAAAATCAGCCCAAAATCAGAAGATGTTCAATGACACAAAAAGTAAAAGATGCACTAAGTGTATCAAAAATAAAAGATGTGCAATTTTTGCATAAAACTATTAAAAGAAGCATAAAATGATCCCAATCTAAATTAGCTTCCATTTTTGGTAAACCTTTAAGTCTTAGAAAATTTGGATGTTTCATAATATGTTTAATACTTGATTCTAGAAAATTATTGATCTTGATTTATTAGTTTTATAGTATTATTCTATTCGATATATTTCATGCTAACAGTCTAAAAAGACTAAGTTTCCCAGTCTACTTGTAATTCTTGAATTAGATTTTTTTGTTTTAATAAAGGATTTTAGCTTATGAAGTTGGTAAGATGGATGCACAAACTCTAGAATCCAATCCTTTAGTTGCAAAATAGTCAACGCTTCTCTTATTTGTCCTTTTTTTGTGTAGAGTAAGATTATTACATTTTGAAAATGCCCATGCAAGTTAATAGAGGTGTGATATTTTGAGTTGTTAATCTGTGTACATATGTTTGTTTCCTAGTTTTGTGTATGTTTCTATTTTTATTTTTTGTGTCTATTTCTATTTTGTTCCCTTTCTTCATGTTGTTTCCCTCTTTTGGTGATGTCAAAAGGGGGAGTAGTATTTTATTGTTTATTTTTATTATTATTTGTTATTATTGTTGTTATTTCTTTTTACACTCCTTTTGCTTGAAATTGGTTTTCATCAAAGGGGGAGACTTGTGTTTGTTGATTGTCTCTTTATTTTATATTGTTATCTTTTATACAGGAGAATTTAAAAAAAAAAAAGTTTGAGAAAACCTAAACAATAATGTTCGCCATCATAACAAAAGGGGAGATATTACAAATCTAACCTAAGCAATGTGTTTGTGTTCTGATGATAACAAACATTATTGTGTTAGATATTTCTTTCTACTATTTTTGTAATATTGTATTTTGTTCTGTGAGTACTAATGTTTTAGGAATTCATTCCACCGTTCACTTATAATTCTGATCATCTCAAGATTGGGTCTACTATTTTTAATTTATTATGTATTTGTTCCTTTCTTGAGTAATAGCATGTATTTGGGTGGATATCTTTGCTAAGTAACCTTACACACACACACACATATGGGGAGATAGAAATGTTTTTTAGATAGATAATTTTTTAAGTAATTCATATTGTACAATATATGTATAGTCATGTATACTTTTAATTTGTACCGTACAATCTATTGTGCTCTACATAACCCTAGCCACTAAAGTTAAGGAAGATTCTAATTATGTACTAATTTTACAGTATAATTTGAATCATATTATACACACTAATAAAAATCTTTCTTAATTAATCCTTTAATTTCAGGAAATTAAATCATGGACCTCTATTGCGATTGATTATGCTGTATAAAATAGTCCATACTGCATAATTTCCTTTGTACATTGGTAGTCCTTGGGATCGTACCAAATGAAATCCATGATTTTTGTAATGAACATACCATATGATATTTATAATGTTGGATGATCACCCATGTATGAAGTTGGTCATCCCAAGGATTATCCAAAATAAATAGAAGGATTTTCTATATATTGTACCGTGCAATTTTAGATCATACTGAGCAATGTATTATAAAAGTTGAATAGTTCATCTAAACGATATTGGTGGATGACTCTAAATTTAATTGATCATACTATACGATGTCTATCATACTATATGAACAAAAAATGGATAGCTTGGAAATTAGGGTTTTTTTTAACCCTCTATTTAAAGATCTCTAACAATCTTGTTAGATATCTTTGGCTTCTTAGTCTTCTTGAGAGGGAGCTTGAGGGAGAGAAGAAGGAGAGCTTGGTGAGAGAACAGAGGGGGATTTTGTGAAGGATAAGTTAAGAGGGGATTCTTAAGGTCTCTCCAAGAAAGAATGTTTCCTAGTATCTATAATCATTTGCCTGGAATCTCTATGGCTATGGAGAAGAAATTCTTTAACAAAGATTGTGGTTCTCTAACCATCACCTGAAAGGTAAAAATATATTTTTGGTTCTCTGACTATCACCATGACAGTGAAATAGAGTTAAGATTCTATGTCGCACCAGGGAGGTGAAGCAACGTCTATATAGGATTCTCCACCTTGCTGTGGAAGCAAAAGAAGAGTCACTTCTATTTAGTTCAATACCTGAAGAGAGAGTCTCTAACGAGTGGATGTAGGTCAAGTTGACCAAACCTTTATAAATTTTGGTTTGTTATTTCAATTTATTTTTTATGCATTTTAATTTCCACACTTTTCTATGATCTGATTTGTGGTTAAAATATCTAATTTTATTTCTTGTTAAATTAGTTTCATTTCAACATCAAGAGGTTTTAACTTTTTAATTGTTAGGGAAATTTTTAAAATAAATAATTCACCCCCCTCTTGGTTAGCATTTAGACTAGTTCTTTAGGGTTTAACCACCCTCACAAACTTTCACAAGGATTTATATTTTGTTGACCCAAATCAAGCCCCTTAGAAGCGGAATCGGGGTTTCACTTATATATTTTTAAATCAAAATCTTTTTCAAAATATTGAAATAAGGGAAAATTTTAGTCTTTTTAGTTAACTTGCATGATTTATTTATTTTCTACTATAATAATTAATGCATGAAGAAGAATCTAGGATCAAGATTTTCAAAGTAAAGCATCAAGAAAAATATTTAAGGACAATGGATTTTTTAAGATTTAAAATTTTGAAAAGGAAGCAATTTAGTTATTTAATTTTTGGCATACTTTGTGCATATTTTATTTTGGCATGCTTACTGTATCATTTAATTTTTAGCACACTGTTAACCTTTTCATTTTTTGTAGGAGGCTTCTTTTCTCAAATCTTAAAATGATTATTCTCAGTTGTGAGGTTATCTTCCAAACAAAAGAGAAGAAAATTCAATCTCTTATATAAGAAAGAAAAATCTACAAAATAAATCCAATCATTTGATAAAAAAAATAACTTGACTAAAAAATCATTGAGTTGATAGATAAGCATACAAAAGATGCCTATATGATAAAATATTGCAAGAAGATAGAGAAATTTTCATTTCTGAATCAAATTTTAGTTTGATAGAAATTTTAATTCAAAGATGAGATCTACCAACACAAGTGGTGGAACAGTTGGAATGTTGCAATTTGGGCTCTTGGGTTTATGGTTTTGATGATAAAAAATATTACTGGTTGCATCTTTATGCTCCTAGCATTTGTAATGTTTATTTGCTTTTATGTGTATTAACATTTTAGTCACGTCATGCACCATTCAATAAAAATTTAGGACTCAAGATTGGGTATAATATGATATCTGAAAGAGTTTATAAAATTTATTTTTGTATTTTTCAATTTCATGTGTCAAGTCTTGTAAAGTTGTATGTTAGCATGGTGATTGTGCACACACACACTCATCGAAATGAGATAAAGAGAAAAATTAGAAGAGTAATTTTCTAAACTAATCTTACTGTATGATAGTCTTGTACTATATGATAAGTTACTCAAACAATATTAAAATAGCTCATTTTCTAATTATAGCTATTTGAAGTAATCATATTAGATGATCTTGATCGTACAAGCTGATCAGTTGAAATCATGAACTTAGCCGCCAATCATAATTTAGGAAATATTATGAAATATAAATTATCTAAAAATATTAATGTATGATAGATTTTATATTGTATGATGTAATTAAATCTTGACTAAATTAATCTAATAATTAGGGATGAAATTTAGATTTATTGGTCCAATAAGATAATAACGTACGATTGGACAAATCGTATTGTATGACTATATCTTTACATGGGATGTTATTTATTGTTTCCAATCATACATGATGATAATCTAATTTTATTGTATTAATCATACTAGATGATCAATTCAAAAACTTGAGCTGATCTTATAGCTCCTTACTCTTCGTACAGTACTAACAAGGATGTATTAATCTAATCATACAAGACGATCCAAGATCATATTGTACGATCGTAGATGAAATTCTATTGGGACACTCATAAGGGGACATAATTTTGTGAGATTCTATTTAGAACCTAGGAGATTTAAGGGACCATAATCCTTTGAAATGTTATATATGACCAAGAATATGACTCTAAAATTTGTCAAATTTTTTATATTTATAAAGAAATGCTAGTCATAAGGGTCTAGGATTCTTTGAGAGTCATAAGGGGCTAGAATCTTAAGAGATTATATCAAGGATTGGAGAAATTGATATGAACAATTCTGTAATATAAATTTTTACTTAATTAAGTGCACAATATTATTATTTAAATCATTCGATAACTGCTATACTCTTTTATATTGCTTGACAAAATGATTTATTATAATACATTTAATTATATTTAAATATTTTGAAAATATTTAGTAAAAGTAATAATTTGGAAATTTGAATCGATGTTTGTGGCCTACTGAGCTGTTGTAGCTCACTGTGGTTTTCCATTCTACGTTGAATTCTTTGATTAGTTGGGAGGAGTTCTCTGATGTATTTTAAGCATTGTTAATGCCTTCTTTTGCATGTTAGCAGACGTACAAGGCTTTTTGAGATTGGTTCAGGGGAGCAGGTCTATGATGCAGTATGAGGTAGAGTTTACTTCTTTAGCAAGATATGCTTCGTAGCTGGTTAGCAATCCCATGCTACAAATTTTTGAGATGACTTTGAGATAATCTGAAATGGCTACTAGTATCATTAACTTTTTTTTAGTTTTTAGAGCAAATGGAGAGAGCCTGATTGATTGAAAATGATCTCATAGCTACTCAACAGTTGTGGACTTCTAATCAGAAGAGGTTTTGTGGTAAGACTTTTAGAATTAGATTTTTAGAGAAGAAGAGCATATTCATTCCTAGAGAGTTTAAGAAAATACAAGTTTTGGTTTACCCATTTAACAAACGGGTAGGGTTTAGGTTCCCATTTTTTACCTGTTAAAAAAAAATCAATCTAACAACTAATTAGCATAATTAATATTTTTTTACTAATTGTATTATACGAATAATATCATGCAAGAAGATCAATAGAAAATAAGATCTGAATCGCTAATCATATTTTAGGCAATATATTGATATTCAAAATTTGTATGAATCATACTGCACATACCTATTATGATGTATAATATAATAAAATCTTGCATAATCTAATCCTTCAATTAGGTGATTGAATCTAGATTAATTGATTCAATCATAATATACTGTACGATTTAACTCATCATACTGTATGACCTGATCTCTTCTCGAGATGATAATTAATCATCATCATTTATATCAGATGATAATCCAATTTGATTGAATTATTATACTGGATGATTCCTTATATCATACTGGGGGATCCGCTCAAATACTTGAGCTAATCATACAACACCTTATTCTTCATTGAGTAGTAAAAGGCTATATAAACTAATCATACAATATGATTTGTGATCGTGCTGTATGATTAGTGTTGATATAATTAAATTATTAGTGTTTTTGTGTTGTATTTAAGTTATCTTAATAGACTTATTTCAAGCCTTTTAACTGTTGTGCTATTTGGAGAGAGAGATTTTAAGAGAGATCTTTTAGTGCTTATGGAAGGAGAAATGAGAGGTTATGTGTGAGGGGATTCCACAGAAATGCTCCGAGCAAGCATATGCCTTATTTCCTCTAAGTTTCTTGTATGATTTCTGGGATAGCTCTGAGATAAAGAACTTTGGCCTGAATATCATCGAGGTTCTCTGCCTTCACTGTCTTGCTTCACCAGGAGGGTGAAAAAGAGGTAAAGGTTCTCTACCTTCAATATGAAAGTGAATAAGAGGTCAAAGTTCTCTGCTGCATTGGGTTCGTAAAAAGAGTGTAAGGGCTTCTCAGCTTAGTTGTATGAGCTAAAGGGGAGACACCAAAGCCTTAGTGCAATACATGGAGAGGACTCCAGGAAGTGAACGTAGGTCAAGGTTGACCAAATCATTATAAAATTCTAGTGTGTTTTTTTCATTATTTTCTTTTTCTATTTCCCATATTTTTATTTTATGCATTTACTTTTTTAAAATCAGTGGTAGAAAATGATTGTAAAGTTTTTGAATTAATTTTTTATGAGCAAAAATTTAGAACTTAATATAATCATTGTTTGTTTCTTCCATTAAACTATTATATGTGAGATAGTATATAAAAGTAGGGTTTTAAAAATGGTGAAATTTTTTAAGTAACCAACTCACCCCCCCCCCCCCCCTCCTTCTTTCTTAGTATGCCTAGGGATAGTTCAATGAGGTTTAACACCCTCCATTTAACTTTCAATTGGTATCATTGCAGTTCTTCAATTATAGACTTAAAAATCTTCATGAAAAGATCAAATGGCATAATTTGGTAATAAAAATACCACATAGGGGTTATTCTATAACCCACCATCGTTATTCGACAACATACCATTAAATTGTTTGAAAGTTTGCATGTCTACTTTTCTTCAATCAATTTATTTTTGCATGTGGTTGATGGTAAATAAAGGTTATTATACACCTTTTAGATTAATTGATGGCATTAAAACTTAAATACCTTTTACTAAATGGAATATTGAGGATAGAGAATATGCACAATTGAATGCTAAATGTTTAAATCAATATTTGTATAATCTTAAATTTGAAGATTATATGAGTGCATCTACATGTACTACTGAAAAAGAAATTTGGTATAGACTTTGCATCATATACAAGAGTATTAGTAAGGTGAAACAATTAAGATTGAATATTTTATTGCATGACTATGAACTTTTTTGCATGAAACCCAATAAGAATATATCATTAATGTACAAGAGGTTCACCCAAATAGTGACATGAATCCTTATATGCTTTTGGTAGAGAAATTTCATATTCTCTAAAGGTTAAGTGGTCTACCTAGTAATTATGATGTTAAGGTTACTGCTATTTGTGAATCAAAAGATCTAAATTTTTACACTATATATAACTTGTTAGGATCATTTATTTTCTATGAGCAAGGTGTGAGTCAAAAATTATAGGATGTAGTAGACAAGAGAAAGGATAAAGTTGTGGAACTGAAAAGAAAATGAATTAGAAAGTAAGAACTCTATAGATGAGGAAGATGATGACATAGCACTGATGACATATCAATTCAAAAACTTTTTGAAAAGAAAACAAAAGCGTTATCAGTAATGGAACAAAAGTAAAATAAGAAATTTCAAAGCATCGTCTAATACTATTTGCTTTGAATGTAGGAAATAAGGCCACTTAAGAATAGATTGCCTCAATCTAAAAGCTCACCCAATCAAGCAGAAGTGTGAGGAGAAGACTAAAGTCCAAAAGGGAAAGCAAAGGATATGGTAGGAATTTTAGGTGGGATCTGCTTCAAACTCATCAAATTCAAAAGTGGAGGATGAGGTAACAAATATATGCCTTATTGAAGATAATAGTCTTCATCATTTTGATCAAGAGGAGGCATATGAGATTTTATATGAAGAATTATTTTAAGTTTCTAAAAAAATTTATGAAGAATAAAGAAAGTTTAAGAAAATGTATGCTAGTTTAAATTCTTAATTTTTTGAATTACAAAATGAGAATGATATTCTTAAGGTTGATCATTCTAGTTTAGATAAAGAGCATACTTTCTTACTTGACTTTGATGATATAAGCACGATGCATATTGAGTTAATCAAAGAGCATGAGTCATCAAAATCCAGGCATCTTGAGTTAGAATTATATAAATAATTAAAAGCACTTGCATATGAACAAGATCATAAGGAGCATGCAAAACTTGAAGTTAAAAGTTTAGAAACTTCTAATGAAATCCTAAGAACAAAAATTCTTGCACTTCAAAATAATAAACCACCACATACCCTAACACAATAAACTAACCCAAAAATATTGTATTATTGTAACTCGAGCTCTCAAGTTTATGATTTTGAGGATAACAAATATTATTGATTTCCTCTTTATTTCTCTTAGTATTTATAGTGCATATTATTTGTGTGTGTACTAACATTTTAGGTACATCATGCACCATTCAATGAATATTCATGGCTTAAGATTAGATAGAATAGGGTGTGTTGTAAGAACCTATAATATTCATTTATTTATTTTTTATCTCTTGAGTTAAGTGCTATAAGGGTGTATGCTAGCTTGGTGCACACACATTCAAGGGGAACAAAATAAGTTTAAATATTTTAATTTTTGTTACATCAAACTATATGATTTAGATAATGAAGTATGATCTATATTAGAAAAATTAGTTAAAATATTTTGTTTATCTTAGATTTTTTTTAAAAAAATATAACTAATCGTATAGTATAAACACCACATCATATGGAACGATCTGTTATAATCATTAACCCTATTATTCATTAAATTAGAAAAAAACTTGAATTTTAATTATTGTTCAATCCAAATTGTATGAACCTAGTCATACTGTATGATGTTTAAAATATTGCCTAATTTAATCCTATAATTAATCAATTAAAACTACTTATTTTTAATATTTTGATCATACTATATGAACTGGATCATATTGTTCGATCAAGAGAGACGATATTGGTCGTCCCATGATTCATCCTGGACGAATAGCAACTCGATTGAACTAATCAAATCATATTATTATTCATTCATATAATATAATTTGCATAGATCTTGTTATACTAAATGTTAATCGTATAACACTAACAGGCAAAATTAAATAGATCGTGCTGTACAAAATGAACATCGTACAACACTAACTGTAAAATTTTTAACTGATCATATTGTACTGACTGGTGATTGTATTGTACTAACTAGTGATTTTATATTATGGGTATCATATTATATGAATATTGACGATAGAACAAAAATTTAGGACTTTTTTAAGCCTTTTATTTAAGCTTTCACAGAAGATTTTGTAAGTCTTTTCGATATTAATTGAGTTTTTTTTTTAAGAAATCTTGAAGAGAAACCCTACATCTTGAGAGAGAAATGGTGGGATTTATGAAAGAGGGAAAAGATCCTTGTATGATTTAAGGGAGTGTGATAGTGAGTTCTAAACAATTGCTCCAGCAAACTTACACCCAAGTTCCACCATGTGTTAATGTTCGTGTTGAGGGAAGCTATGGAAAGAATATCTAAGTGATGTAAAAGGACCCGGCTACTCTGCCACACTAGGGAAGGAAAAAGTGATTCGACATTCTCTTCCTTCACCAGGAGGGTGAAAAAGAATTCTAGATTCCCTGCTTTTGCCAAGAGGATGAAAAAGAATTACAGGTTTTCTGTCTTCACTAGGAGGGTGAAAAAGAATTCAGAATTCTCTACCTCACTAGGAGGGTTAAAAGATTACGGTTCTCTTCCATACAGGGTTTGTGTAAGAGATTTTATAATAGTTTCTCCACCTAGCTGTGAGAGCGAAATAAGAGTCACTAAAGGTTTAACATAATACCTAGAGAGGAGGACTCTAGAGAGTCAAAGTAGGCCATGATTTAACAAAATCACTATTATATTCTGGTGTGCTCATTCTAATTTTTAATTTTTTTCTATTTTAATTTTTGTAATTATTTTCTTTAAAATTGTATGAAAAAAATCTATGGTTGATGTTAGATCGAGTTGATTAAATTATCATCACCATTATTGTAATTGTTGTTAAGTTGTTGGCTTCCATATTGGGTGATCAAATTATTTATTTTAAGTTATTAAATTTTTTCAAAAGGATCATTTTATGCCAAAGAAATTTTTTAAATAACTAATTCACCCTTCTTGGTGTGCCTAGGGTTAGTTTAACGAGGTCTTACAACCTCCTCAAACTTTAAAATATGCATCATATTATACCCTTAGAAAGAGGTAAAACACCCCACATAGATTGGTAAAGCCAATCCAAGGTGTTAGGTACTATTCTTTTGGTATATTAGATCATATAGCAAACAGGTGCATAATACACCGTAGAGCACATCTAATAGGGAGGCCAAAATATTTTACATCAGAGCATAGCATGCATGCAAATTATTCATAAGAATAAGGTGGTATCCAAACACAGTTGGGTTCCTAAATCTAATATTTGATTGACAATGTTGGAATGCTCTCACAAAAGACCTAGTTAGAGCATGTGGTACTTGGACATCGAATACTCATGATAATTGACTAGAGATATGAAGTAAATCATCTCCTTGAAGGCCATGATAGGAGGAAAAGTTACAATAAGAAATAATGCCACCAGAAAAGTGGTGGATTTAGGTATTATTAATTTTTTTTTGAATTTTATTATTAAAAATATTTTACTAGTAGATGATCTAAAATATAACTTGCTTAGTATCAATTAATTTTGTGACAAAGGATTTGATATTAAATTTGTATCTACTAAATGTTTAATATGTTTAAATGAAAATATTATTTAAGAAGGTAAAAGATTAATAATATTGTCATGCTTGACTTGAATTGTGTTAAATGTACTAATTCTTTATGTTTGAAAACTATTGATGATAAATCCTAGCAATGACATAAGATATTATGTCATGCAAACTTGAAAATACTTAGAAAGATGTTCCAAAAGGACCTAGTTAGAGGCATATCCAAACTAGGATTCTCTAAGAACCACTGATGTGATGCTTGACAATTAGGAAAACTAATCATATCTTTATTTCATTCAATCAAGGACAACACCGCCTGTAGAATTTTAGAAATCTTTATATGGACTTATTTGGACCAATTAGCACTGACAGCTTAGGTGGGAAAATAAGAATTTAGGACATTCTCCATATAAATTCAAATGAAATTAGGTTGTGAAATTTCTTCCATAGTGATCATGATGGAGAATTTGAAAATTATAGGTTCGAATCATTCTGTATGGAATATAATATAACTTTTAGCTCCTAAAACCCCTCAATTGAATAAGATTAATGAAATGAAGATAGAACCTTGATAAAAGTTGTTAGAGCCATGTTAGCTGAGTATTCACTTTATAGATATTTTTGGGCTGAAGTAGTGAACACTGCTTGTTATATACTTAATAGGGTTAATATCAAATCTATTGACCTATAAAATATAGTAGAGCCTCAGGATCCTATGTTTAGAGATTAGAGATACTGATCTAGTCATCCTAAGGAGCTTATCTTAGGAGATACATTCTTAGGAGTTAGAACTAGGTATGAACTTAAAAAGGAGGTTATCCATTCTACTTCATCTCTATGGTAGAACCCTAAAACATATACTAAGCCCTATTTGATGAGTTCTTGATCCTAGCTATACAAAAATAATTGAATTAATTTATTAGGAATTAATATTATGAGTTAGTTAGCAGACCTAAGAACCAGAGCGTTCTTGGAACCAAGAGGGTCTTTAAGAATAAGATGAATGACTCCAGTATAGTGATTAGGGAGAAGTCCAAGTTGGTAGCTAAGGGATATAATCAAATGAAGGAATTGATTTTGAAGAAACTTTTGCTCATATAGCTAGGTTAGAAGTTATTAGAGTTTGTTAGCCTTTGCTTTCTTTAGAGGCTTCAAATTATATTCGATGAATATTAGGATTACCTTTTTAAATGGGAGTATTAAGGAAGATTTCTATGTAGAACAACACCCTAAATTTGAAAATTCAGCTTTCCCTAATCATGCTTGTTGTAAATCTGAACCCAAGTCCTATAATTTTGATGATAACAAATATTATTGAATTCTTTACTATGCTATCTCCTATTAATTACTATTATTGCATATCTATTTTTATCTTGTGTATTAACATTTCAGGTCCACCATACACTATGTAAAAATGATCAACTCAAGAATGGGTAAAATAGAGTTAAGTGTCTGAAAGAGTTTGTAATTTTACTTTTTCTTTTTCAACATTTCTTAAGTCAAATTGACTTTGGTGGATACTAAACTTGGGTACCATACACACACACACTCAAGAGAGTGAAATAGTGACAAAATTAGAAGCTCAATTTTTTAAACTAATCATATTATACAATCAATATCATATTATACAATTAACTAATTAAAAAATCATTAAAATGGCTAATTGTATAATTAAAACTTTTTGAACAAATTGTATTGTACAATCTCGATCATATATGAAGATTAGTTGAAATCAAGATCCCAATCGTC
Organism: Dendrobium huoshanense; assembly: GCA_016618105.1. Classification (NCBI taxonomy): domain Eukaryota; kingdom Viridiplantae; phylum Streptophyta; class Magnoliopsida; order Asparagales; family Orchidaceae; genus Dendrobium; species Dendrobium huoshanense. Next base: position 14,977,283 of record CM028350.1, read on the forward strand.
AATCACATTTTAGGTAATATTTTTATATTCAACATTTAAATTAATCATATCGTATGATATATATCACACTGTATGATATAATTAAATCTTGCATAAATTAATTTGGTAATTAAGGAATAATTTTGAATTATATGATCCTACCAAATCATACAGGATGATTAGACCCAATCATACTGTATGACCCGATCTTTTCATGAAATGATATTTTATCATCGCTAATCGTGTGGGAAGATAATCCAAGTTGTTTGAACTAATCATCTTGGGCGTTTCTCAAATCATACTTGACCATGAGCATAATTCATTGAGATTATCATACAGTGCCCTTTTTTTCATACAGTACTAACAAGATTATTTAAACTAATCATATTTGTTGACCTCGTTAGTCGAGGTCAATTTCCCCGGATTCAATTCTAGCACCTAGGTATTCGTAGCCTAGTGTAGACGTCGCCTTTAGGATTTCATTAGGTGGACACCTAATGACGTAGCATCGACTCGAACTTACCACTCAGCTCGAATCAAAATCAATTCAATCCAATTCTAATTCAACCTCAAATCAACTCTTTTAAACCAAAATTCGCTACACCAATCGAAGTGAAATCAAATCAAATTAACTCAAATTGAATTCAATTTCAATGGCTTCGATTAACCCGTTTTGACTCGTCACAAGTATATATATAATAATAATTGATACGTCGTCAAAAATTATCTTAATCGGGCACGAATCTCGATGCAAAATCAAGTTTGGAAACTTCAAAAATTAATTCGGAGACCATCCGAACTCCAATTTCAGCAAACTTACAGTTGAACTGAGTGTCTTAGGAATACAAACCCAACGACACCAAGATCAACCCAATCTGAGCCCAAATGAATCCGAATCAAGGGCTCAAAGCGCTGTTTGAAGGTTCAAACCACAATTTGAGTTACCAAACGGTCTCCGATTTTGACGAGCTTATACTCGAATCGAACGGCTCAACGAGACGAATCCAATGAGCCCAACATCACCGAATTCCGAAATCAATAAGACCTTCAAATGTCAACCGAATGGTCCACGATCAAAGGGTTCAGCAACAACCCATAACCACCCACTCTCCCTCTCCCTCAACCCATAACCACCCACTCTCACTCTCCCTCAACCCAAAAAATGTCCAAGCCTCCCTCCTCTCATACATGACACGTCCAAGCCCCTCCTCTCATCTAATCTCCAGCCCTAGGAACCCAAAATGAACCCCTCTATGCCACGGCTTGTTCAACCAGAGGCAACAAAAAGTGGTTGGGGAGTTTAATGGCTGCAGTTCACGATCTAAGCATGAGAAATCCACACAAAGCCTCTCCATCGCCCCCTCCAGAGATCCAAGACAAAGGAAAGTGGTGAACTTCCTTTTCTTATTGATTCTTCTTCCACTCTTCTCCCTCTCATCATTTTTTATTTTTTTTTATGGAAAATTTTTGTTGGATAGTTAGCCTATCAAATGAGGTTATTTAGTAAACGTTCATTCATTTTATGCTTAAATTCCTGCACTTGTTTGGGTTGAGTATTATCCTATTTGTAAATGCTTATTCTTCAAGACTTAACTAGATAACCTCATGAATCATGAATGTGTTTATGGAAAAATCCATGTTGTTTGAAACTAAGTTCTTTGTGTGTAAAATATGCATAATACTATGGTTATTGTAGTTCATATCATGAGATGTATGCATAGATTGGAAGGAAATTATAGCGTGATCTATTAAATGCATAAAATATGTTTGTGTTATTGTCTATTCAAGAATCCGATGAGTTTTGGTTAAATAAAAGTTAGTGGGAAAGCATATCTATGTTTTATTCCATTCATACTCCCAAGAGATGCATGAGTTTAAAGAATTTTCATAAATTTTATGCAAGGTTGTGTTGTGTTTGAAAGGTGAAATCTATGTATTTTAGAGAAGTTAAGTAAATGTGTAAAAGTATAGTATGATATTTTTGGGAGGGTGAAGTGGATGAATCTTGTAGTATTTATTTGTGTTGGGAAGTATACAAAGTGTATATTGAAGAGAAAGTGCATAGAGTATGGAAGATGAAAAGAATTTGTTTTGAAATATAAAGTAGGTGAAACGTGTGCATTTTTGGATAAGTTAAATAAATGTGGTAAAGTCTAATATGATATTTTTGGAGGATGAAGTGGATAAATCTTGTAGTGTATATATATATTGGGAAGTATATGAAGTGTATATTGAAGAGAAAGTGTATAGAATTTGGAAGGCAAAAGGTATTTGTTTTAAAAGTGAAATTTGTGTATGTTTTGAAGAAGTAGAATTTTTGAATAAGAAAAGTAAGGTGTGTGTGTGTATCTTTTAGAAGATGAAAAGATGTGTGTTTGTGGGAAGTAACTTGTGTGTGTTTTTGAAGGATGACATATGTGAATTTCGAAGAGTAAAATGCTTGTTTTTGTGAAAAATGTTTGTTGAAAGGTGGAATTTGAGATGTATTGGAAAAGGGAGAAATGTATGTTTGAAAATTGAAGATGTATGGTTTTGTAAAGTGAGTTTTGTGTGATTTGGAATGGTGAAAAGTGTAGATTTTGAAGGGTGATGCTTATGGGAGACGAAAAGTAAACTGTTTTGTGTGTAAGTATTAAAGGTGAAAATATATATTGAAAATTACAAAGTGTACTTCCAAAAGTAAAGGTTCCAAAAAGACATTCAACAAACTGGTGTTCAAGCTCGAAGAAAGGTACGTCTTTATTTTCAGTAAATTTCTATTATTTCATTTTTAATTATTAAATGTGCTTTCTAATCCCTATTTTTCCCTATTTTCTTTTTTTATTTGCATGAACTACGAGGAACGGTACCGGTCGAGGGAACAAAAGGACAAGGAGCTAAAGGCATCAATCGCCTCTATCCAACCGGGTAGAGGTGCTACGGGCGGAACCACCAGGTCGTAGCCCCCGGTGACTGTGAGTATTTCTAAACTTAGAAAACCTTTAGGGACCCTTTGATGTGGTGTGCATGAACCATTCCTTTAGGTCCCTGTAGTAACTTCAATTTAATTAGGTTTATTTTTTTTGCTTTATTTTAGATCCCTAAACCCCTTTTACACACGCTCAAAGTCCTAAGGGTTAGTAATAAAAAATTTTTATCCCATACAACAGTAGTGACACTTAAGGACAAAAATTAAGGACCGAGTCTTAGAAAATCTAGACTTAGGATGCATGCATACTTTAGGATAGAAACTTATAACATAGAAAATTTAGTGACATCTCACTTTAGAATTAGTAAGTATCTTTAAATTAGAATTCAAACAATTAGAAAACTTTAGCCAATAAATGACTTAGGATATATCAAAACCACACTTTCAAATACACACACTTTGAATTGTTTGCTAGGACAACCGACTCTAGTTTTAGGTTAGGCCGGTGTTTATTTTCTTACTGCTGTGTTACGGGCTTTTTCTCAATTTTCATTGCATGCTGGTTGTAAAAATATTGGTGTGTTTGCTTACTTACTCTTACTGCACTCTGTGATGTTGGTTTGATTGACAATTAGATTACCCATAGGTTAGGATCGATCTGGATTGTTAATATGATTTTCTGTAGGTGGCCACACTCATGCAGGGCAGAAAAAGGGGGCTAATTAATTAATAATAAATAAATGCTACAGGTGCTTCAGCTGCTTAGCCCCCAAATGAAGAAGAGTGTGGCCAAGTGTGGCTTAATAATTTAAATTCAATTACATATATATATAATTGCGTGGGATGATTTTTGTTATAAATTACTTAGGATAACCTTACAGGTGGACTAGATTTTTCTTCCCTTTCTGTGAAATGAAATGTAATGTAAATATAATATATCAATAGTCAATAAATGTGAAAGTGATTTTTTGAAAGTGGGATATTACATCCAATTTGGAATCCAAAGAAAGGAGAATATGCCTTAAAGGATTATTCTCTTTTATTTGGAAAGTCAAATTAGGATGATTCAATATCCAAATAGAAAAGAAAATACCCCTCTTAGGAATGAGTTTCTTTTCATTTGGATATCCAGAACCCGACAGACCCGAGAAGTTCGTAGAAGAAGAAAATACAGAATAAGAAGATTGAAGAAAGAAGATGAAGAAATGAAGATTTAAGGAACAATATATCCTATTTCAAAATCACTTGCGTCATTCTTAGGATTAGAATCCGGATTTATTGTCAGTGGTGCCCGGCCACTTTACTTTTCTGCAAATTCTGGGTGTAATATGGACATTGGACATTGGACATTATATTTGGATTATTAAAATTGATTGTTTACATTGTTTGTGCAGTAGATGTTTTTTAGGACCTTGCATGCCGTGTTTTGTTTTAGCCTGGATTCGAAACGGAGAGATTTTTTTCATAAGGGTACGCTTAAAATTCTTCTACTTGTAATTTTAAATAAAAATTTTTAGGCTCACATAGTAACTCTAACGATCTAAGAAGTAAGCTCGGGACCGTCGAGAGTTAGCATAAGCATATTAATACTTTCTCTTCCTTGTTAGGCACCTCCCCGCCTGGGGGTTCTGGCAGACCACTTGACCTATGAGGGTGCAGTTCTGTCAAGGGGAAGTTGTGCAATCTCTAGGGAAAAATCTATTTTCTAAGCCTAAATTTTTAAACTGCTTCATTATCATTTTATGCATTTGAGTCAATCAGCATGCATTGCATTAGATACAAACTAAGAAGAGTCTAAAATATTAATTGCATTTATAGACATTTATCACCCTACATAAGTTGAGGGGCTAATTAGGAATTGTCTTAGATGTCAGCCCCAATTCCTTAAAAGTTAAACAACATCCCTACCCATATTTCATAAGAGACTGGACACATGGTTTTAAAGCGCCTAGGTGGTTAGCTGGCTCCCCAATCCAGGCCGGGGTAAGTCCAGATTTACACTTCATTAGTTAGGTTCGGGTCACTACTTTGTAGTACCCAAATTAGATTTAGGTTCTGAGGCAGATTCTTTTTAGATCTTAAGTCCTCGCCCTCCGGGAATATAATCCAAAATTTCTAATAAAATGTCAACTTAAACATAAAATTTTCTCTTAAAATGTAAAGCCCAACATAGGATAGACTGAGGTTGTCTCTGAGCTTCTTAGAATCCGACACCTCCTACTTTTCCTCCATTGACTCGCTAATAAATGTTCAACATTAAGCTTTCACCTTGGAAAATTCCTACTTCTGTTCTTTTTCTTTTACTTTGTAGTCAAAGGGTATGAAATCACTGCTTTAATCGAGAGTTTTCTTAGGAGCACTCCTCCTAGGATGTAATTAACTATAGGAGCTTGCTCCTATAGAGATTTGAGAACCCCAGACTAAAATAAACCTTATTATATTTATATAAAATAAGGGAAGAATCTTTGGTAATGCAGATGTCTTTAGATGTTATTATTATCTTTTCAGCTAATATAATATCTTGCTTATTATATTCAATTTTGAAAATGATGAATTTTATAAAATCTATTCTTATTTTGGATGTCTTGAAGAATGTTATGTTCGTCTTTCAAGATGATATAATTTTCTCCTTGTTATATCTAAATAAAAGAATGGATAAACTTTTTCAAAAAAATTTATTTCTATTTTTAAACATATTCTATATAATTTTATATTTATCTTTCGAGATGATATGTTATTCTTTGAACTATGTTTGATCATAGAAATATATCTTTTTAAAACCCTATTCTGATATTGAATCCATTGTAGAATATTGTGTTGGCCTCTCGAGACTGTACTTTATTCTCAATGTAGTATTCAATTACAAAATAGGAGAAAATCAAAATCTGCGTGGTGAGACACAATTTTTTTTCCCACCAATATTGTATGATCATTGATCGTACTATATAATTAGAGTCATCAAAGTTGAATTTATAAGGCTTATTGTTAGGCCTTATATTTAATCTCTCTAATTAGACTTGTTTTAATTCTTATTATGTTGAGTGTTCTAGATAGAGAGCTTAGATAATAGATCTAGAAGATCTTTGAGATGAAGAAAGGGAGAACTTATGTGTGAGGGAGAAGTAGTGTGAGAGGTTCACATGGTTTCTCTAAGCGTCATGTCTTATTTCCTCTAAGTGTCTCTGTAGGGATCTTGGGTGTCTTTTGGAAGAAGTTCTTCAGCTTAAAAATTGTTGTGGTTCTCTACCATCATTAAGAGGGTGAGAAAGGATTATAGGTTCTCTATATTCTCTAGAAGGGAGAAAAAAGGATTGAAGGTCTGTTACTGTCACTAGGAGGGTGACATAGCTTCTGGTTCTTCACCACACCAGGTTTGGTGGAAGTGATTTTGTAAGGGCTTCTCCAACTTATTGTGGGGGGAAAATGATAGAAATTATAACGTTAGTGTAATACCCGGAATAAAGGACTACGGGGAATAGACGTAGGTCAAGATTTACTGAACCACTAAAAAATCTCTGGTATGCTATTTCTTATTTAATTTTTACTTTTCTACAATTTTATTTCTGCAATTTAATTTTACTACATGGAACACATTGTTTACTATCAACTACAATTAGGTTAATTTGTGATTTACCAAAAAAGAGAATTTTTATATCTTGATTGATATATTTGTGCCTTCAAAATGAAAAATATATTAAACTCTGATTAACTTCCACCCGTGCTAAGTTACGTATTTAGAATTATTTTTGTTTCAAAATTATTTTCTCGCAAGAAAGTTTTTTTTTGTCACAGTTATTTTTTTAAAAAAGTAATAATTCATCCCCCTCTCTTGGTGCACCTCGGGATAGTTCATTGAGGTCTAACAATCTCCTCGAACTTTCAAGTGGTATTAGAGCAGTTCTTGAGATTTAAATTTTAAAATCTTCAAGAAAAGATCTAATAAAGCAATTTGAAAATAGAAATACTACAGAGGTTATTCAATAACTCGTTCACCAATTTTTGAAAACATTCCTGTAGATTTTTTAGAAAATTTGTATGTGTACATTTCTACAATCTATTGACTATAGAATTTAGTATATGACTGAAATTGGTTATTTAGTTCCATCTCAAGTAGTTAATAGTGCCAAAACTAATATTCCTTTTACTGAAAGGAGTTATGAGGATAGAAAACTTGCACAATTAAATGTTAAATATTTGAATTATTTTTTCTATGCTTTGAAATTTAAGGATTATATGTGAGTATCTACATATACTATGGGGAAGGGAATATGGGATACAATGTGCATTACATATGAGGGAACTAGTAAAGTTAAATAGTTTAGGATAAATATTTTACTACATGATTATGAACTATTTTGCATTAAACCTAAGAGACTGTATCTAAAATGAATACTAGGTTCACCAGATCGTGACATCCTTACGTGCATTAAGTAAAGAGCTTTCTAATTCTAAAAAAAAATTAAAAAGATTTAAATTCATTGTTATCTCATTAAGGATTTAAATGTATATTCAATTAACAACTTACTTTGGGTCACTCATTGTCTACAAGCAAAAAGTGAGTCAAATACTACTTGATGTATGTGATAAGAAGAAGAAGAAAACTGTGGCTTTGAAAGAAAATGACTCGAATAGTGACAGTTTGGTAGTGGAGGAGGTTGATGGCATTGCACTAATGACTCGTTAGTTCAAAAGTTTCCTAAAGAGGAAGTAAAACCATTATCAACAATAATGGAACAAAGGTAAAAGCAATAAAAATTTTAATGCATTGAATGTAGGAAACCATGACATCTTTGAACAGACTACCTTAACCTGAATACTCAAAAAATAAAGGAGATGGGAGAAGAGAATGTAAAATTCAAGAAGGGGAAGCATAAGACGCAGAAGGCATTTTGGCCCAACTCCGCCTTAAAATCAATAAAACAAGAAGCATAAGAGGTAACAAACCTATATCTCATGTCTAATAATAATAATGATCAGCTAGATCAAGATGAGATATGTCAATTATCATATGATGAATAATTTATTATTTAAAAAAAATCATGATTAATATAGAAAGTTAAAAAAGATGTATGATAATCTGAACACCAAATTTATTACTTTGAAAAAAGAGAATGCTTGTTTGATAGCTAAACATTCTAGTTTAGATATAAATCACATGTCATTACTTAATGAGTTTGTTGCATTAAAAAAGAAGAATATTGATTTATGTACTGCATATGATTCCTTGAAAGAAAAATATATTGAGTTAGAAGGCTCATTCAAATAGTTAGGGTCATGTGCATCTGAACTAGATGTTAGAGAGAATGCATTAAAAATGGAGGTGGCTTACTTAAAAAACACAAATCAATTCGTATAACAAAAAATATATACATTACAGAAGAACAAAATACCACCTAGTTTAACACAATGGTCTAACCCCACATTAGTGCAAGCATTATACAACCCTAGCAAAGACTAATAAATCCATTTCCATGGGTTAGGTGTTATTCTTACGGCATTTTAGGTCATATAGCCTACACTTGCACTATTCATTATAAGACACATCTAGTGTGGAAGCCAAAATTGTATGCATCACAACATATCATACGCACATCTCATTCATTAAAGCATAAGATGGAATTGAAACTCACTTGAGTTCCCAAATCTAATGTTTGATTGATTTTAAAGGAGTGCTCTCATAAAAGACCTAATGAGAGCATGTTGTACATGAATAGCGAATGCTCAAGGCACATTACTGGATCTTTAGTAGTTCACCATGCTGGAGGCTAGGTCAGAAGGCAAGGTCACACTAGGAGACAACACCACTAGAAAAATGGTTGGCTCAAATATAATTAGAAAATCTAAAAATTTTATGATTGAAAATATCTTATTAGCAGATGGTATAAAATATAACTTACTTAGCATTAGTTAGTTATGTGATAAGGATTTTGATATTAATTTTTATTTGCAAAATGCATAATCAGCTTTAATGGTAGATTAGTTTTAGAAGGGAAAAGGGTAAATACTATTTCTATGCCTGATTTAAATTGCATTGAATATTTGAATTCTCTATTTTTGAAAACTATTGATGAATCATGGCTATAACATACGAGACTATGTCATGCAAGCATGATCTTTAGGAATATCATCCAAAAAGATCTAGTTAGAGGTATATCCAGGTTAGATTTCACTAAGGACCACCTATGTAATGCTTAACAACTAGGAAAATAAATTAAGTCTTCATTTCATTAAATCAAGGACATCAACACCTATAGGCCACTAGAAATTCTTCATATAGACTTATTTGGAGCTGTTAGTATAGCCAGCCTAGAAGGGAAATCATATGGATTTGTAATCATTACTAACTACCCTAGATTCACCTAAGTTAGATTACTAAAATAAAAAAGTGAATCATTTGAGGAGTTTAGAACTTTGTCCACTTGGATAGAAAGAAAATTAGGATATGAAATATCAACTATTTAAAGTGATCATAGTGGAAATTTTGAAAATGATAAATTTGAATCTTTTTTTCAAGAGATAGTTATAGAACATAATGTTTCTACACATAGGAACCCTAAACATAATGGAATAGATGAAAGTAAAAAAAAAAATTTGGTAAAAGCTACTAGGGCCATGCTAGCTGAATATTCTCTCCCTAGATACTTTTAGGTAGAAGTAGAAAATATTACTTGTTATATTTTGAATAGGGTTAATTTTAGATCCAAGTTAAATAAGACATCCTATAAGCTTTTTAAAGGTAGGTCACCCAACCTTGCTCACTTGCATGTATTTGGATGCAAATGTTTTATCCTAATCAATAGAAAATCACCTATAGGAAAATTTGTTCCCAAATATGATGAATGAGTTTTCTTAGGATATTCATCTATAGGAAAGGCCTATAAAATTTTTAATAAGAGGACTTTAGTAGTAGAAGAAGCTACTCATGTTGTGTTTATTGAATTAGATGGAATCTCTGAACCATAAACTATAAGAAGAAGTAGAGGACATCCAATGGTTAGAAACCATTAACTTAGGGGATAGAGTAAAACTCGAGAGCCTTTGCCTAGAAAATGGAGTTACTCATCTGTTAACCCTAGAGAACCTATCCTAAGAGACCCATCTGAAGGTTTTAGAACTATGCATGGACTTAAGAAGGAGGTTAGCCTCTGTGCTTTTATCTCCACCTCAATCATAGATCAAGCTTTATCTAATGAATTCTGGATCCTATCTATGTAATAAGAGTTGAATTAATTTATTAGGAGTGATGTTTGGGAGTTGGTTAGTAGACCTAAAGACTAGAGTGTTGTAGGGAGTAAATGGGTTTTTAAGAATAAAATGAATGACTCTGGCATAGTGATTAAAAATAAGGAGAGGTAAGTAGCTAAGGGGTATAATCAAATTGAAGGAATTCATTTTTAGGAGACCTTCTGCCCCTATAGCTAGACTAGAAGCCATTAGAGTGTTGTTAGCATTTACTTGCTTTAGATTATTCAAGTTAAATCAGATAAAAATTAAGAGCGCCTTCCAAAATGGGGTAATTAAAATAGATGTATATGTTCAGCAACCCCCAGGTTTTTAGAACTCTAAATTTTCTAATCATGCATTCAAATTAAAAAAAAAAGATATTATATGGATTGAAACAACCATTTAGAGCTTGGCATGAAAGATTAAACACTTTTCTCCGAGATAGAGCCTTTGTCAAGAGTAGTGTAGACACCACCCTATTCCTTAAGAAAAAATGAGAAGATCTACTCATTATCTAGATTTATGTAGATAAAATATTATTTGGATTTAGTATGAAGCAAAGGGGTGATGGAACTTCCTTTAGTCAATCAATTCCTCTTTTATTTGATAATGTTTCATTTGATTTTTAGAAAATCTGCATGTCTACTTTTTTGCAATAAATGGATATTCATAAGTGGCATATGATTCAAAGTGACTATTCTATACCGTCATAATTTATTAAAGGAGTAAAAATAAATATTTATTTTACTTAATAGAGTAGAGAAGAATAAATTTATGCTCAACTAAATGCTAAATCTTTAAATTTCTTTTTTTGTGTTTTAACGTATGAAGGCAATATGAGAGTTTTGACCAATACAACTGGAATAGATATTTGTGATAAATTTATTTAGGTAGTGATATTTTCCATGCTTTAGGTAGAGAAGTTTCAAACTTTGAAAATGTTAAAAAAAAATTATGTTATCTACTTAATAAATTTGATGTCAAAGTTATGGCTATATGTGAATTGAAAGAGTTGAATGCTTATTATATTGACAACCTAATCGGCTCACTCATTGCCTATGAGCAAAGTATGAGTTAAAGACTTGGATGCATGTGATGAAGTCTATAGTGCTAAAATCCAAAGACAGGAATGAATGCGGCTTAGTAGATGATAAGAGTAAAAAGATAACATTGAAAACAAGCAAATTTTAAAGTCTACTGAAGCACAAACATAAGTATCAACAAAAGTGGAAAGAATATAAAAACGTTAAGTTTTTTTCTAATATTATTTTCTTTGAGTGTAGGAAACTCGAACATCTAAAATATGAATGTTCAAATTTAAAAACTTATAATGTAATGGAAAGGGCAAAAATAAGAAAATGCAATAAAGGAATATAATAAAAAGCAAAAAATCTCCTTGATAGACGTAGCTTCTGAATAATCAGAATATGAGCAAGATGATGAGGTAACAAACTTATTCTAAATATTCAATGATTTAACTGTTAATTCTGATTAGGAATAAAATTTGTTTGTGTGTTTGTCTATTTTGTGTTATATATATTAATTATGTTTAAAGCAATCTTATATGTTTTTAATTTCTTTTAGTATGTTTTTGTGTTGTATGGTTTAGTTGCCTTATTTTCTAACTTTAAAATCTTATACATCTAGCTTAATTTATGAGTTATTTTATCTCTTTTTTTTAATAATGTCAATCAGAGAGAATGTATTGTGGTTGGTTGTATTTATGGATAGCTATTATTTAGTTTTTAAAAATTTCTTATAATTTAATTTTAAAAATTTATTTGTCTTAAAAAATAAAAAATAAGAAAAATTTTCCTATTTTTTTAATAAATATCTCTTAGGAATGTGGACATTAAGAGAAAATATTTTTAGTTTGTAAATTCAATCAATAATATTTGTCATCATAAAAAAAAGGTGGAGATTGTTGCAACTTGGGTTTCCAAGTTTATGATTTTGATGATAACAAATATTTTTGATTTCTTCTTTATTTCTCCTAGTATTTATAGTGCATATTTGTTTGTGTGTTAAGTAAAACTTTAGGTATAATATGCACAGTTATTTGAAGATTCATGGCTCAAGATGGGGTAGTATAGGTTATGTTGATAGAGTTTGTAATTTTTATTTATTTTTTTTTAATTTCTTGAGTCAAGTCTTGTAAGGGTGCATTCTAGTTTGGTGACCGTACACACACACAAGAGGACCAAAAATAATTTTAAATATTTTATTTTTATGTATATTATATTATACAAAATGGATCATACTATACTATGTTGGGTTACTAAAATTAATTAAAATGTTTTATTTTCTAAATTTTTTAAATGTAACTATTTGTATTGTACGATCAATACGAATACCAAATCATATTGGATGATTTGTTATAATTTTAAATTATACCATTCATTAAATTAGCAAAAGTTTAAATTTAAAATGTTGTTCTATTTCTATTGTACAAAACTAATCGTATTATATGATGTTTAAAATATTACCTTATTTAATGATTAATCCTAATAATTTAATCCTGTGGACTGTATGATCAATCCCATGACTCAAATAAACTAGATGAACTAATTATTCTAATAGTACTGGTGATCATAATCTAATAGGCTGAATTTACATAAAGTATGACATTTGGATTACTACTGTACATGACGTACTGGATGACGATTGTATTGAGAATTGAATTTTGAGTTTTTTTAAGGTCATCCCATTGAGTTAACTCAGAGCCTTTGAGGTTAAGATCCTATGAGTGATAATTTCACATGGTTGCTTGAAACCTAAATTCAAGGTTCTAAGATTTCGAAGTAGGCTCTATTATGATACAATTTTGTAAGGGGATGTTGTGCTCTCTAGAGAAAAATCTATTTATTCCTATTTTTAAAGTTTAAAGAATACCATTTTTATATAAAGAGCCATCAAAATGCATCATTAAAAAATGAATGTTAATTAATAAGCATAAAGCAAAATCTGGAATTTCTCTAAATTAGGAATTTAACTTAAATAAAGCCTACCCATCTTTCAAAAGATTGAATCATTATTTTAAAGTGCTTAGGTGGTTTAGCTGTCCAATAATGCAAGTTATGTGCATTAGATAGGTTTATATTGTTCTGTAATATAGAACTACTGAGGCAAATCTCAATCATAAGTCCTCATTGTATCATGACGTACTGGAGTGATTCTTCTCAATCATTTGGCTTCGATTCTAAATTGTAACTTTTGAAAATTCTTCCCCTGTCATCTTTGTCTTAATCAGTCTGGCGTGAGTATTTTTAGGAGATTAAATTTTTCTAGGGTGTAATTAACCATAAAAAGTTTCTTGTAAGCCTCTATCTATTGTAAGCTTTGTCATACCCAGACTTTAGTCGAAGAATCTTTGATAATTGTTAACATCTTCATTTTTGATCTGTTGAATACTTTCTCTTCTTGAGAAAGCTTATATGTTGGAAGAGAGCTGTCTCTTGAAGAAAGCCTACTATGAGAAAGTCACGAGTAACTAGTAGGTAGATGAATTAGGGCACTGAATGATGTCCTTGTGAGTCACAAATCCTCAGTGGTTTACGTAGGGTATGTGTTTGACTTGTAGATGGAGGAATTTCACATAGAGTGTTTTATCAAAAAATTGCTCCCAAAATACTAAGTGAACTTAGCACCTAAGCTTGCCCTCCAGTTGTCATAAGCCACAAGGTTACTTGGATTCCAGTTGGAACCAATACACTCTTGGAACCTAATCATACTAGCACATGTAAGCTCCATTAGAGAGATCCTTTCACAATTTTGTAAAGCAAGCTGTTTGGTTCTCTAATATTCATTATGTAATAATGTAATATTATTTAATCAATTAGTTATTTAATTCGATAACAATCTTTAAACAACAATTACATAAATTATATAAAAGGATCATTCAAAACTATTAATATCAAGATATGACCACTTGATTTTTAAGGTAAATAATAACAAGAAAATTAAATGTCGATGAGGTTCGTTTAGTTAATGAGAAGATTGCTTGCTTATTTTTTGATTGATTAGCTGCATGTATCCGCCCATCATATTAAAATTTTTTCTAGGTTTAGGGATTTGTTGAGGGGAATTTACTTGCTTCAAAGCCAGAAAGCATGTATTAGAAAATGGCTAAATTTGATGGGTGTAGGAAATCCACACAACTTTATGATTTGAACATGCCTTATTTTAATTAACTATGGTCTAAGTTTTTGTTGAATAATTATATTTATAATATTGTCATATCTTCAAGCTAGTTGTGATCAAGATGTCTTTGTTCAAATAATTTTATTCTTCAAGGCGATGGACAGTTCTTACTTTGATTTATAAATTGGCTTCATGTTATAAAATATCTTTTTTATATTTATGTTAGATTGTGCTCCATCAATGGTGCAAAATTTTTGTACTATTTTATCAGTGTTCAAAATGAGATTTTTTTTAATATTAACTATTATTATTATTATTCTTAAATTTTAGGGCTGAATGAACAAATTAAAATAATCTAACAAAATAGTAATACCGTGTGTACCCCATAAATTATTTCTAATGTTGATTGAGAATAAAAATTATTTGAACGAAGACAACCTATATATGAAAATAATGCTAATAGGTGTGAAATGTAAAACGTTATGTTTTGAGGGAGGCTTAAATTTAAGTACTAAAAAATTTTACAAGTGGGTTATTTATCAATATTGTTAAATGAGAACCATGTGGTGTCCATAATTTTCCAAAAGTGTGACTTCGTTTGTTGGATGTTAAATGGGTATGTAGTGCGTAAAGCTAAACCTGTAGGAAATAGCGAAGATATTGAATGAAGGGAAACCCTACCCTCACTAAAGCTGTAGAATGAATGCATATGAGGAAGAGTCGAACAAAGATTATAGACGAGGAAGAGGAATCATAACTCATGAAGGAAGAAGACATTGAGAGCTTCATGTTTGGTACTGTGATGTGCGTGCAAACCCTATGTTGACCTCATATTAGGGGCTATTTGGTAGCAGGATTTATGTCATATTTGAGGCGGACTTGAGCGAAATCCACCCAAACGTCCTAAAATGCAAAACTAAATATCACGGTACATGAAAGCTGTGATAGAGTCATAGACAAAAAATTACCCTATTTCATGGTAAATCCCGGATTTTCAAAATCCTCTAATTCGGCGTATTTACGAGATTTGGCCGAAGAAGTGCGCGAAAGGGAGAAAGATACCTTCACAACGAGCAAGCTCCTATCGTTGCTTCCAATCAAAATGTTGTAACTTCTGATCCAACAAGAAGGGAACATCTTCGAGGAGCGAAGTCGAACAACGATGAAGGAGCCGAAGAAGAAAATAAACGAAGAAGAAACAAAGGGGAAAACAAATCGTAGGCGTAGGCTATGTAAAGAAAGGAGCAAATTGTAGAAGAATTATTTAAAATGAGTAAATTAATCTTAATAATTAATATTTATTAATTAATTAGACATTAACTTATGTAAATTATTATTATTTATAATTTATTTTAATGAAAATTATAATAGTTAATTAATTAATAATTAATAAAGATATTAGATTATGCTAATTATAATTTTATTTCAATTTGATAAAAAATTTAATTAGCTATAACTATAAATGTTTAATTAAAAAAACTAGATATAATATAAATTAGTTATAAAATAAAATAAATCATGATAAAAATAAAAATTTAAATAATTGATACTATTTTTATTTAATTTATCTAAATGAAAATGAGGAGTTGATTAACATAATAAATAATCCATTTATTAATTAGAATCTATATGATTTAAATAGTCTATTTCGCAAAATTGAGGTTTTGCAATAATTTCTCAATTACTTTCTTACAAATTTAGATAATTCTAAAAACTATTAATATTAATTAAATCTATGTTATTGTTGTATTTTTATCAAAATTTTATTGTATTTTATTTCAATTTCTATTATTATATTTTAATAATATAAAAAATATGTCAAATATCTTAATCGCTTTAAATTATAAATTGAATAGTAAAATAATGAGATAGAATTTATCAAAATATTATCAAACAACTTTTTGGATTTAACCCCCCAAACAGGGTAATTTTTATTGCGTCCGATAAAAAATACCGAGCATATCAAGTGTACCGAGCATGTACTGAGCGCCTATACTGAGCACTGTATCGAACACTTTAGTGACATGACATTTTGTTATTGACTTCCGGATGTATTCGATAACGTGACGGAATAATCACTCCAAATAGGGACAGCCACTGACTAAGCTTCTAACTCAAAAAATCTTGGTGGATGGATTCCGTAGGGTCGAACGAGGCATTTTATTCTTCTAGAAAGATCGAAGTTCGAGAGCGAGAGAGATAGAGGAAGCGGATCTCGAACAAAAGCTTTGTGTGCGATTCACTCGAAGTGAGAGAGGGACGGAGGAAGGAAGCTGGGAGTGGTGGGTATCCTCTCAGAATCGCAAGCTTGGATTGATTTCTATCTCTCAAGGGGGAAAAAATAGCAACTAGTCTTGGTAGGTCTGGCATGAAGACGGAAGCTATATCTTTCTCAAATATGTGATTTACAACTTAGGTTTATTGGTTGGTTCAAAGTGATGGCATTTACTTAATGTTTATATGTTTTAGTGTATCTATTGTCAAGTTTAAATCTCCCCTCCTAAAGATAAAAGTTTAAAGAAAAAACTATATTTTCTTGATATCTTTGGCATTCCTTAACAAATATTTGAAGTTTTTTCCCTTGTGATGCAGTCATGGCCTGTAAAAACTTCGCAACTCCTACGGCCCAAGGGAGGAAGAATGTTCTGGATGATTTTCCCAATGAGAATGCAGTCGATAAAGTAGAAGTTGTTCCACAGGACAAGGAACTGCCACTTCTAGAATCCAGATGTTTCTTGGCAAGTTTTGCAAAAAGATTACGAAATTGGCAAATTGGTGATCGGGAATGGGCATTACTAAGAAGAACAGGAGCTCCATTTGGAAGTCTAATTAAAGACATTATCAAGCTTGATATGAATATGGAAATAGTGGATGCTCTGTTGGGCTTCTGGGATGAGGAGCATTGTGGCTTTTTTGTTGGAGGGGTCATAATTCCTTTCACAGTGGATGACATTGCTCTGATTACTGGTCTTCCTAACCGAGGCCAAAAAGTAGTGAGGCAAACTTTAGCTTCGAATTGTTATTCCAAATTTAGAAGGATATATTTGACCAAAAGGAATTTAGAAAGAAGTCTGGATAATATGCTCAGAAATAGAAACAATCCAAATCCTGAAGCAGACAAACAATTTGTTCAGCAATGATTCTTTACCTATGGGGTTCTGTGTTATTCCCTGCTAGTTGTTGCATTGTGCCCATATATCTGGCTTATTATGTACAAAATTTGGATTCTATTGGAAGTTTTAATTGGGCTGAAGCAAGGTTGTGAAGGAACGAAATGAAGGGAAGGAGGTTGTAGTCAGATACATGAATGGTCTATGCTTCACAATCAATGTAACTAACCAATCAAATCTTTCTATTATTTATATAACGCACTTCATTCTTTACCCGAGTCTGACTTGCATTTTTAGGCATGGTTTTTTGAGCATGTTGATTTTGGTGAGGATTCAAAGCCTTCTAATCCGGATGTAAAACTAAGGATGCTGAAATGGGCAAAAGGATGCAAATTCTGGAAGAGAAAACCTTTTCTTCAAAGGTTTGGAGACATAACGGTGGACAAGGTGGATGTTAACTTCATCTCTGCAAACATTTAAACTTCTTTTTTTGCCTTTTCCTTCAAAAGGATTTTATCCATCTTATAGGTTTGCCATCGGCTTCTCCCTAAAAATGATGAGTTTGAACTTATATCCCTGAATAGTGTGGAGCAGATGTCATCTCAGATTGGAGCTTCTGCTGATGTAGTGAAAGGTGATCCTTCTTTGGTTGGAAACCCGGAAGTGTTGGGCTATGACATCAGAGCTGGATATGGACGAATGGAGCGGAGAGATGGGGAGGTTGAGAAGGAAACATGGGAAACAAAAGTGGAAAGAGACTACTCTTCTGAGATAGCGAGCCTTACACAAGTTGTTCGTAAACAAATTGCAAGAATTTCCTTTTTGGAGAGGAAGATTGTAAATCTAGAAACACTAGCTATGTCAAAGGGATGGAAAATAGATGGAATGAATGATAAGATATATGGGAAGGTTTATGAAAAAGGCTATGGATTTACTAGAACCCGTCACAAGTCATGCATTGAAAGAGACATTGGCCATACGGTGGAAGCGGTTGGCCATCCAAAGCTCAGTAGCATTGCAAGGAGTGAAAAAAAAAAGACGCCGGCATGATGGGAGAAGAAAGATGTTGAAATCAACCATTGCAAAGGAGCATTTCAAGCTCAAGAAGAGAAGGGACACTGATATAGAGAAAGCTTCCCTTCTGAGTGTGGATGTAAGAATATTTTGTTTTCGTAGTTGTTGTTTCTATTTCACTTTTTCCATGTCTTTTATCTTGTGCATTTATTGTTGCTGGAGCAGAGTTCTGCAAGATTTGAGAGAAAGGACACTGATAAGCTAGTCAATCTTGATGACTACGCAGATCCTACTGAGCAAGAAAAGGTTCAAGTTTCTGTCATCTTTCTTTTTTTTACTCTGACAAACATTGCTAAATTTCCTAACATTATTTCTGCTTGTAGGAGGCTGAAGTTGCTCCTCTAAATTATGTTGGTCGTGCACTTTTGACAGAGAATGTTAGAAAATATATTGATGCGTTTTGCATGAAACCTATGCAAAGGTTAGAATTGTTATTTTTTCGGCTCAGAGTACTGATTTTATAAGCTTTGGTGCTGGTAATACCTAGTTGATAATCAACTTTGTTACTGTTTTAGAGATGACATAGTGTTCCTTGATTGGAACATTTGTATTCAAAGTCATTCGATGGTGGAGTACCTCCAAGGTGGATACATCAGTGAAGAGGTTATCAAATATGAAATTTGATAATTTTTATGCATTCTCCTTTATGCTATGATTGTCTAATAGTTTTTTATTTGTTGATTATTTGTAGATTATAGATGCATATGCCCTTATATTATATGAAAGGAGTTAAGAAGTCTGGTAATAATTCTGCCAGTTTTTTGTATGTGCTACCAATGTTTTTGGTATGTGATAACTGTGGGACTATGGACATCATTTTTTTAGTAGTTCTTTTGACCACTTATTAATGTTTGCAGGGACTTTATCGCAACAAGCTTGGTAGCTATAAGACGTTTATGAATGCTGTTGACAAGAAATCACTGGAGAAAGTGTTTTTTTTTTAATTTTTGCCAAGTCATATATCAACTGCCAACCATTGGTTACTCCTTGTTTGTGATACAAAAAAAAAAGAAAATGGATTGGTTTTGACTCATTGTATGACGCAAGACATAGGGAGGTGGCCAAAGATCAGGCAGGCAAATTGTTTTTCTCAAGTTGTGTAGTTTAAAGTGCCAAGCCCATGAATATAGGCATATAGCTTAGTAAATGATTTTACCCTCACTGCAGATTATGCTTTTAACCAAGTATCTATATCAAGATCATGGGTGGGATATTAGATCATGGAATCTTGAATACAGGAGGAGTTATCCTCAGCAAGAACCTGGCACACTTGATTGTGGCATCTTTGTGATGAAATTTATTGAAAGTATCATACGTGTTCCTATGGAAATTAATTTCTGTGGCACTGATATGCAGTTATTCCGACCTCAAATTGCTTACAACATTCTTAGTCACTGTGAAAAGGTATGTATATATATTTGTTTGAGTTTTATTCAAACTAATTCTATGTTGTTGAATGCATTTATCAACTTTGTGAAAAGTTAGCAATGTAATGCCCGCATTATTTGTTAATATGGTGTATCTTTGTGGTTGATGCTATAATTGAAAATTATGTCTATGTTTCTTTATGTTTGTTGGAGGTGGTAGAGTTTTTGTAGCTATAGGAGTATCATCTTATAGAATGTTTGTAATTACATCTATTCATTTATATCTAAGTCAAGTAAACCTTGATAGGTGTGTGAGCTAATATGATATTTATTGTACCATCTCATTAATGACTAGTCTACGTTTATTCTTTTTATAGATGACATATGAAATATGCTTCCTTGTTACCAATCCTTATATATATGTACTGCTGTATGTAAAAATGATCGTGCATAATTTATTAATTTATAATTGAATATCTGCCATTAATACAATATCAATTATAATTAATTTTTTTATTTGAATTAATTTTATCTTTAGTATCTAATAACACAGTTCATTACTTAATTGTACTTACTGAGGAATATGAACTACTTTCTTGTATACCCAATGCATGCAGCACTTTGCAAAGTATTCTGAATAGCAGCAGGCTTGAAGAAAATGCTCCTGGTTGCTGACATGAAGCGGAAAGATCAAGGTAATTAATATCTGCCATTACTTTATGATTTTTTTTCCTGCTCTTGCTGTACGTTCAGAAATTTTATTGCAATCTGTTGAAATATATGATTTTATTTTATTGTTCCCCTATATTTTATAGTACATGTGAACTTGTGCTATTTATTTGTTTTTGTTAATGTCAACTATGCAATTTTTATCACTAGACTTACGCCTTAGGTTGTTAACAAACTCTATATCTAAACTTAGGTTTGAACTGGAATTGTTAGACAATAAGACATTCTTTTGGATTCAAATATAGTACTACAACAATATCAAGAATGGATGAACAATTCACTTTTGTTATACTTCTTGATCTAAATCAAGAAGTGGAGACATCTTTTGAGTACTACTGGACTCCTTAAGGAAGAAGAAGGGGAAAAAGAGATACTACAAAGGGATAAATCAGAAATTTTATTTCCTGAATTCAATTATAGCTTTGAAATTTTCAAATGAGATTGAATCAATATTGAACAATGCTTTTTAGAGTCGAATGAGGAATAATATAGAACACTAAGATTCTGAGAAACTCAGAGGTTCTCTAGCCTATCATATGGTTGGGCTTTAATATTTTAGATTGAGATTTATTTTATTTGAGTTGATATTTTATTAGAATGTTGACACTTATAATCCTAATCACCATATTAGAACAATGCCCAAAATGTGAGGGCTTTTGAGATAAAAATTAGTCTTAAAACCTATATCTAAAGTGAGTTATTATAAGGTAGAGACTTCAACTTGATCTAATGAGATGCAATGGGTTTTATATCTCTCGCCTGTCAAGGGTTTAAGAAAGCTTGACTCTTTTGGATCTATAATCCTGTCTGGGATATGACTGTCTGCTAAACTCTACTTAGCACTTTAAAACTATGATGTCTAGTCTCATGTAAATGCAAGATACGATAGAATGTTATTTTAATTAGAAATTTTGGGCTGACGTCTCTGATGGCTTAAATAGCACCAAATCATGAATGGTAGATTATGCTTCTAAAACTAAATGCAATTAACATTTTTAGTTTTTATTTTTGGTGGGTAGTTAATACAATGCATACTGGTTATCTATAAATTTTGTATAATTTGAAATTGTCTCTCATAACAATCTTTTTAACTTGCTTTTCATCTTGTTTTTTGGCCCATGAATTTTTATCCCAATCTTCAGAAGCAAACATTGCTTCCAAAGGTTGTCTTAACTCCTTGAATCTCTACAATGTTAAATATGTAGTAGCAAATCTTGTAACAACAGGTCTAATAATTTTCATGTCAGTGAATTTTCTCATCAAGCCAAGTACCCAAGAATGATTGCATATAAACTTACTAACGAATTTGGCCTTCAATATGACTGATTTATGTTGAGGCAACTGTCCCAATCTCTCAAGCATCAAGTCAATACAATGTGCAGCACAAGGAGTCCAGTAAAGGTGAGGCATCTTCTCCATTAACATTCTTCCTTCAGTTTTGTATGCACTTGCATTATCAATAACAACATGTACTACTAAGGCATCTCCCACTTCCTCCACAACTTCATCCAACATTTCAAACAATAATTGTGTATCCTTTACAAAGCTTGAAGCATCTACTGATTTGAGAAAAACTGTTCCATATGGATTGTTGACCAAAAAATTAATAATACTTCTATATCGAATATCTGACCAACCATCTGACATTATTGTCACTCCTGTCTCAATCTAAGTCTTCTTAACATCATCCATCATTTTTGAAGTTGTCTTAACCTCCTCATTCAGCATCCAAGTCCTCAGCTCATACATGCTTGGAAGTTGTAATCCTCTTCCATAGCTTCCAACAGATAGTAACATATTGATCCACGACGAACTCCTAAAACATTAAATGGAATCCCATTTTCATAGATGAATCTGGCGATATCCAAACAAACTCTATTCCTGAATTCTTTTGTAGCTGTAGGAGGCTGAATATCCTAAGTATTTATGTTTTCGTCGTTATCGATATTTAGAATAAATCTATCCATGGGCCCCGACTGTCTCGGTCAAAAGAAACTAGATGGCTTCCAGTACTGGAACCTTCATGCTGTGATCTATAGTAAGAAGAGTTTGCTATCATCTCTTCCATATTTTTTTGTGTGACCTCCTTTGTGGTGCAAACTTCTTTAAATAATTTGTACATTCCTTCTTCACCTCATCAGGAACTTTTGCACATTGTACCACATTGACATGAGTGCAGGCTAGATGATCCTTCAATCTCTTGACGCCACCAGTTATGCGATTCTCATAGAAATTATATTTCATGTAAACATATCCCTTTTTTGCACCTTCGCCTGACACTTCAACTCGAGTTTTATATTTCCATGCAGGATTTTTTCTTCTTGTGTCACTAGTCATGCTAACAATAGGATATATTTTAACAATTATTTATACTACTAAATACCAATAATAAAATTACATGAATACAAAAATATACCAGTCTGCCGGGGGTCCAAGGGGGCACTGCCCCCTGGCGGGGTTCAACCTTTACAGTGTGTACCGAGCATGTACCGCTCAGTACCGAGCATGTACCGCTCAGTACCGAGCATATACAGCTCAGTACCGAGTATGTACCGCTCAGTACCTAGCATGTACCGCTCAGTACCTAGCATGTACTGCTCAGTACCGAGCATGTACCGCTCAATACCGAGCATGTACTGCTTAGTACCGAGCGGTACTAGTTCGATACTGAGCATGTAACTAGCAGTACCGAGCATGTACCTATCAGTACAGAGCATGTACCTATCAGTACAGAGCATGTACTGAGCGGCACCGAGCATGTACAATCTGATGAAGAGAGACATGAAGCAAATAATGGGAAGAAAGATCGTTACCTAGCCGTGAAAAAAGAACCTTCAATTATAAGAAGCTGTTGAAGAAGAAGTGAGACATGAAGCAAATGACTGGAAGATTACGGGAAGAAAGAGAAGAAGAAATAAATCGTTACCTTCGATCGCCTCCAGCTATGTTCGAACTCGATCAAATTGTGGTTGTCGAAGCTGGCAGAGTTCGCCTTTCAGTTCTCACCCGAAGCAGAAGCGGGTATGTTACCCTAATACTCGACTCTTATACGACTCTCATCGCTTGGTCTATATACTTACAAATTGAAGCGGTGCCTCATTTCGCTTCGAGGCGTTATGAACTGAAGCCTACGCCCCATGCGAAATAAGTGCACGCTCCGCCGAATCCAATGAGGCATAAGCCTCAACGCACAAATGCTTCGCTTCGCCTTGAGTCGCGTCTCAGTGCGTATGCCTCTTATGCCTTTTTAATCATTGATCAGGAAACACATTGTTACAAAGGACTGAGCAAAAGGTAAAAGACACTTGCCCTACATTACAAATGGACTCAGTTATAATTTACCCAATTTTGAGCTGATTCAATTTGCAGTTTGATCTTGTGCACCTAAAATGTTAGTAGGTAAGGTAGTCGTAGAGAAAACGAAGTGTTTGCAATCATCAAAATTAAATTCCCTGAAATCAAATTTGCAACAATTTCTTTAAGTTAAGTGTGGATGCTGTTAATACTAAGGCTATGGTGGGTAGTGGTGGTGTCATCAAAGACTCCAATTCTATTTGTATTTTGAGTTTTGCTGGTCCTCGTTATAATTGTGATGTTAATACTACTACCACTTTTGCTATCCACTATGGTTTAAGGTTGTGTTTCTCTCTTGATTACATTAATATTATGGTGGAGGTTTGTTCTTCTGATATGATTAACATTAGGAGGGAAAATAAGATTTTATTGAAACAGGTTTAACTTCTTTTTTTCTGCTATTCAAGTGGGGAGGGAAATGCTTGTGCTAATACCATAGCCAGGTGGGGCTGTGGGTTGAATTCCATGGAAGATTTAATTAGCTCTAATTTACCTCTTCATGTTAAGTGTCTTTTAAATTTGGATAAGATTAGTGTACCATATGTTATTCCTTAAGGTGATTGGGTTTGCTGGTTTTTTGTTATATTCCTGCAAATTTTTTGTGATCCTTTTCGGTTTGTTGGGTCTTTTGCTTATCAACTGGGTTATTTTTGTGCCTTCTCTACCTTGGTTGTAGAATAATGTTGTTGGGTATATTTCCTTTTGTTGTTTTGCTATGGCCTTATGGTTGTGGCTATTTCAGAATGGCTAGTTGTTGCCTTACGGTTTATATGATTTCTATTATATGTTTCTCTGGTTCTGTGCTGCTGTGAACCGTGAGGTGATTGAGACTGTGCAGGTTTTTGATTTCTATTTCTTAGATGGAATGGAAGCCTTTCATGGGTATTTGGGATATCGGTATTTACTTTGGGTTAATCTGCTTGCTGCTTCAGTTTTGTTGCTGCATGATGAGTGAGGGTGTCATTTCCTCTCCTATATCTTAGGCTCATGTTTTTTTTTTCTTGAGGCCTATTGTAGGTCAGATTAGGGGGTCTATGATTTATTTAATTAGGGGCCCTCACTTTGCTCTTGGAGGTTTGTTAATGTGGTTGGGGTTGGCTTTTATTATTGTGGATCATCTAGTTTTGGCTTATTGGTTGGGGGTTGATTTTTTTAGAGAGGAATTTTTTCTTGCTGCCTGTCTTGGGTTTTTTGATATGAATCGTATGTTGTACTATCCATTTCTAAATTGGTGGCTTATGAGACATTTGCTCCTTGGGTTCGTTTGTCTTATTTTTGGTGGTATTTGAGAATTTCATTGGTGCTATAAACTTATTCTATTCTATCTCTATTATTGTTTTTGCCTTTTTGTCTATTACCATCTTTTGCAGATTGCTTTCAATTCTAGTGTTCTAGCTATTGACCAGTTCAAGAGGACTACACAGCTAAATATTGTTTTTAGTACCTCTGTGGTTTTCTGGATGCTCGTTCTTTTGTACCGTAGAATATACCTTGGTTGTTTTGTACTTTTGCTTATATGGGAACTCGAGCTCGTATTTTTTTTTTTTGTCTTTTATTTTTGTAGTTCTTTCGAGCAGTAGTGAGCTTGAGATCCCTTTAAGAACCGTGTAATCTTTTTTTTTATATTAATGCATAGGCCCCTCCGTGAGTCTCTTATAAAAAAATTTAATACTGTTATCATTCATATAAAATAAAATTTTTAATATTTTAATCAGGATATTTTTATATCTGCATAAATGTTACATGATTAAATATTTTAACGCTACTAGTTTTTCTTCGTTGGGTGTATGTGCAGCTCCACTATAGTAAGGTTTATTCCTAAAATATATTTTTAAAAATAACTATAAAATTTAATAATACATATAAAAATAAAGTTACACTTAAATTTGAATAATGAAATATATTTATAAATTTTAAGGGTTCTATTAGGTTGTAAGGGATTTATTAGTGGAAACATATTTTAGATGTCATTTATGCTTGCTTGTTTAAGGTTAAATTAAAATTAATTTGTATTTACGTTATTTTTTACTTATTTAATTTTTGTTTGTCTAGATTTAAATAATGAAATAAGGATATTTTATTTTATATTTTATGAATCTCTTAATTTATTACATAATTCCTCAAGTAATGACTTATTAACTTTTTCTTTAAATGCGATTTGGAAATTAACCTACCAAATGAATTCAAACATTCATGAAACTTTGTCCATGAGTCATTGCTGATCCAAAGAGCATCTCATAAAAGTTTAAAGTCATGTTGAAGCAACTAAATGTTTAAGTGGTTTGCTAACTTTAGTATTTCCTTTAATTTAATCTACGGTTGACTTTAAATTTGTGATTTGAATATTAATTAATTTTTTTATGACGCTCTTATATTTTTTTTGGAGTGTAATGCAAGTGATTTTATAATTTTATGATACTTAAGAAATTATTTTGGAAATTTTAAAGTTGAATCATGATATATGGATTCAATACATGAAGTTAATTAGAGTTTTGCATTTGAAGTAACAAATGTTCTCAAATTATGAAATTTTAAACATATGTCACTTAAAACCTAAGAAAGAATCAATGAATGTTTGGGTACATTTGGCCTTGTGGTTGACTTTTAAAGTGTTTTTTTCAATTCCTTTATTATCATTAAAACGATCCTAGTACGTGTTTCAAGATAAGAATAGATGGAAGTATATTTTTATTTTATTTACCATTAAATTGAAAAAAAAAGAAATTAATTTTGTATTTTTTAGATTTTTCTTCATTTTGTTTATTTTTTTTTTTTGCAATTCTTTGGCTTTTATTTATTTATTTATTTATTTATTTAAACCTAAAATGGAGCCTACGAGTTAATGCAAAATAAAATCACTTGTCCTTAAGTGGATATAATAGCTCGTTAATGCTCCATAGAGCTGCATAAAAAAAGAAAGTAAACCCTAGAGCAAAAAATTTCCCACTAAGTAAAAGTAAATAAAAGGAGAGTACTGTTAGAGAGACGGGCTAGAGAGAGAGACTCCAGGATTCTAGAGAGAGAGCTTCATTTTTTTTCTGATCCCTGATTCCCTATTCATTTGAATGGTTGTGGAGGGTCACCAGTCAATGACTAATGATGACCGAAAAACCTCCATTCGATACTCGGCGTGGTGTCCTAATGATTTATATCATTGTGGATCCAAAAGCATGAGTTTTTCAAATCGGGAAGGTATGTATAAATAGAGACCTTTGATCATCAAGGAAGGTTGGTGTAATATGATGCACGAATCGGCTTTGGTGCTGGGTAAGGGGAAGGAGGTAATTAAATACCAAGATAAAAAGGATTCATCTTTTCTCTCCTCTCCGATCAAAAATATTTTGACAGGGATGGCCAATGATGCAGAGGCGTCATCTTCTATTGGCTTAAAACTGAAGGTAAATAGATTTACATCTGTTGTTGAAAACCGTGTAGAATTTCAAGAACGTTCAAATTTGAATTCTGAGATGGTAATACAAGATAAAGCTCTGATTGTTGATGAAGAATTGCAAATGAAATCAGGTGGATTTGCAAAAGAATTGGATCATAGTATAAATGCTGTTCCAAATGTGTTTTGGTTCAGAACATTATAGGTTTAAAACTAACCATATTGAAGTGAACCATGTGGAAACAGTTCATGATGAGGAGGGTGATGCAAATGTGGTCAAGTTGAATATGGAGAAGGTAAGTGATAATGTTAAACTGCTTCAAAAATCTCTTGTATTGAAATTGTTTGGAAAAGAAGTCCCTTTTTCTATTTGTAGCATTGAATTAAGGAGACAATGGAATAAATTTGGAACTTTCCATCTCACCTCATTGAGATTAGATTGGATTTTGTGTTCATTCTAATCTTCTTAAATAATGGAAGAAATTCTAAGTGGAGGTCCATGGTTTGTGGGCGGACACATAATAGGGGTGGATAAATAGACACATCAATTTTCACCAACATCACTAAAAGGTTTACCATCACCAATTTGGATCTGGTTGCCTCATCTACCTCTACATTGTTGGGATGAGGAGAATGTTATAAATATTGTTTCAAAAATAGGAGTCCCATTGTTCTTGGATGGCAAAATGTTTAAATAGGGGAGATGAGAATTCGCAAGAGCTTGTGTTCGTATTAACCTTGATTCTAAACTAGCTTATGGTGTTTGGATTGAGGGTCTTTTTGGAAAAATTTTTCAAAAAGTGGAGTGTGAGAAAATTTCATCTTTGTTCTTCAAATGTGGTAAGATAGGCCATAAGATTGAAATGTGTATGGATGCTACTAATGAAGATCAAAATAAAATTGAAAAGGAAGTTTTGAATGATTTTTTTTAAGGAAGTTTTGAATGATGGGAACAAAGAATTGGGTAAAAAAGAATCGGCTAAGGATCATTCTAGAGAATATGGTCCTTGGTTACATGTGAAGTTTAAGAATAAAAGGAGGAATAAGTTTCAGAATCAGAGTTCTATGGCTATTCCTGTAGTTGGAGACCGTGCTCATGGTCATATGGAAAAAGCTAATAAATTTAAAGTGCTATCTCATGATTTTGAGGTTGAAGATAGAATGGAAGTGGAAACTTCAGAAAATCTTATTTTGGGTGAGCTGATGTTATCACATTATGTGGATGTAAATAATGATGGGAATGGTGTTGAAAAAATAGCTTTGATTTGAGAATATTCAAGAGATGATCAAACCAGAATTCAAAATTTTGGGAGGAACAAAAATGCTGAGTCAGGATTGTGTAAAGATGCAGTTGTTGCTGATAAAGTTCCTATTCAACTAGGAGACGATGAGATTGATCAAGACGCTGAAGGTTGTGTGGTGCATAAAGGTTTTGATACAAAGGAAATTTATCAAGAGGAGCTCTAGGAAGACAAGGTGGATTCATCAATACCAGATGATAGCAATGAAATAAACTCTAAATCTGAATCTAAATTCAATGAAGATTTTAGTGAAAAGGTAAGTACTCCTTTGTCGAAATTTGGTAAGGAAAATATTGGAGAAGATTTGTTTGAAGATGGAAAATTCCAACTCCCTTCTAAGTCATTTCTAATTAAGAAAAAATTTAATTAAGATACAAGGTTGTTTGGTCCTATTAAAGGAATCCTTAGAGGAAGAAAGATGGATATTCTTGGTGGCAGCATTGGAGCCACTTCATTATTTAACAAGTAATATGTGTGGTGAAAGGGAAGTTCAAGAGTGGTTGTTGGATTGGTTGATGATGGTGGAGCTTCTTAAAGTCATGCCTTGTGGAGGCGTCAAGATCGTTGGCAATGTCTTGACAAATTTCTATTTCATTTGTTTCATTAATTTTACTTTGTTTAGCAAACTTGTTTTTTCTTTATTTATTTTATGCAAAAGGTGGTATTTGGAAAAAGGAATTAGAATAATTGAAGTTAAGATCTACTCTATCTATTATTTTTTACTCAACTGGGAAATTTGGGACACCAATCAACCTTATTAGTTGTTGTTTAATCCTTGGTATCCCCTCCAACACTATGGGTTTAAAATGATAAGTAGAGGGTCTTATTTTCTTTTTGACATTTCCTCTTTTTCTAATATTTCCATTATGCTTAAATTGCTTGCTAATAAGACCTCCTTTTACTTTTTTTTAAAGGGAGTGTCTAGTAGTTTTCTTTTCTTGTAATAATTTCCTTTTTTAATTTTAATGCTACATGCATTTTCTCAAAAAAAAGTAAAAGTAAATAAAAAAAATGCATAGGGTGACCAGGAGCCAACAAGACAAAAAAAGGAGAGCCCATGTAACTTCCAGCACTAGCCTCCCTCCAAAAAGTCTAAGTAGATACAAACCATAATATTTTACTCATCCTATAAAACTAAGAACATTGAAAAATAAGTGAAAGTTCGTTAGGGATGTCAGGTCCTATAGAATTAGCCCAAGACTAACCAAGATGGGGGGTGAATTGGTATTTTAAAAAATCTTTAAGCAAAGCACAAATATCACAAACCAAATCACCAAAAAAATAAGTGCGGAAGAAAATAAATGCGGAAGCAATAAAAAGAAGAACACAAACGTTTATAGTGGTTCGGTCAACTCGACCTATGTCCACTCCCTAGAGGCACCCTCTGAGTATTACACTACAATCGTGACTCTCCTTTGGCCCACACATCTAGGTGGAGAAGCCCTTACAAACATCTCTTTTTGTCAACCCTAACAAGGCAGAGAATCTCCATCCTTTTGCTTCCTCCTAAAGTAGGCAGAGAACCTCGATTAATTGCTGAATCTTACCTCTCCCAACCTCTCCAAGGACAAGAGACTCTAGGAAGAAAAAGTGGAACAATGCTTGGAGCAACCCTTGTGAATCTCCTCACAAGCTCCCCCTCACAAGATCCTCTCTCTCTCCCTCCCTCTCCCTCTCTCCTTTACGTTTTCTCAGGCTAAGGCAGCATCAAAAGATGTTCAAAACGTTGAATAATAGCTCTTATAAAGAAGAGCTCAAAATAACTCAATAATTTCAAGTTGCCGACCTTATAGTCCATGATGATAGGAATATCGTTCTGTACGATTAGTACAAATCTCAGATGATCGGCCAGAACACCACTCTGAAATTGAACTAGATGATTGAAAATTGGCTTGATCGTCTAGGCCGATCTCACAATTGGCCTGGCCGATCAGTTCAAATTAAACAAAAATCATCCAGAACATCGCCCGAAATTTGAGCTAACCGATCCATATCGGCCGGTACACCGCCCGGAATTTGGGCTAGCCGATCAGTATTGGCCAGGAGAAATTGAGGATTTTGGAATAGATCATCCTGGAAGATCTTGCGATTGTCTAGGATGATATGATCGTATCAATCATCCTTAATTACTTCTTTAATTGCTGGATCAATTTAGGAATAATTGGGAATATAGTCCAGGCCGATCCAAGATCGTCTTGGCCGATTTCCAAAAATATAGAATACTAAATTGAATATGGCGGCTATTTCTTTCAATTTTGAGCCTTTCGTCCTGGCTGATATAGGTATCGTCCAGGCCGATCGGCTAACAACGGCTGTCTTAATTCAGAAAATCTGATTAGAGTTTCTGTTTTTAAGCTTGATCGTCCGTCCTGATCGATGTGAGTAAAAATAGAAATTCTAAGTCTCTCAAGTGTGTGTATAGGATTACTAGCATCAACCACTTCAAATATTACAATTGACTCAAGAGAGGGAAAAAGAATAATACAGACTGACTCAACTCTAATCTACCCAATCTTGAGCTGGTTCCAATTTTTGTCCGATCTTTAATTCCTAAATGTCAGTAGTAACACGCAATCGAAGAAAAGCAAGAGTGTTTGCCAATCATCAAAACATAGTCCATGAAATTGAATTTGTAACAATCTCCGCCTTTTTGATGATTGCAAAACACTATGACAATTATTTCAAAAACATCAGTGTAAAACATGGAATTGAAAGTGTAAGAAAACATCCTAAACTACTCCCCCTTTTGATATCAAAAAAAAGGAGGGAATTAGGAACTAAAGAAAACCACAAGACACCCCTTTTTTTATAAATAAGGCATGAACATGATGTAGTATTCCATTTGATTGATTTTAAAAACTTGTGAGTTAATGAGTTAACAACATCAAAAGTCCAAAGAGTGGTAGAATATCCAATAATGGTTAACCTTAGCTCGTACTTTCTTTTAGGGTAGAATCGTCTTTTGAAATCAATGACCTAACTCAAAAATTCAATTGGATATGAGAAAAAAGGATCCATTCATCACTTGGTTTAAGAAAAAATATCTTATAGAATAATGAACTAAAGTAAATTTATCACATTCGCAAAACAATCAAAATCAAGCCTTTGATACATGAAAACTTCTAAGTTTTAAAAGATTTGAAAAAGAGAAGAGCTAACTTTTTAGTGGGCTCATTTTATGCCTCTTGTCACTTTGATTGACTCTTTGAGTATCGTTTGATTTTTGATACACTTTTGTGTATATTCTTTTCATTTCAATTTGACGTTTTTGCCACTTCCCTTTTTTTATTTTTGCAAGCTAAATTTTCTTTTACAATCTCTTAAAAAAGAATTTTTAGTTGTGAGTATATCTTATATATATTAGAGAATACGAGCTCTATCTCTAATATAAGGAAGAACTATCCACAAAATAGAATCATTAACCAATGACAAGAGTAACGAGGAATCTTGATGTGACAAAAAGACTTTAATCATTATAAATACAAGATATATTTGCTTAAACAAGTTTAGAAAAGATCTTAATTTCATACACAATTGTTAATTTGAAATAGATTTTTGATTAGAAAAGAAAACTATGCCACTAAAATAGGTTAGAGAAACCGACACAATCAGCAGAATATTTTTACCATCTAATATATTAAGAGATGTAAAATATTGACTATAAATTTTCAAAAACAAGGACAAGGCATATGATATTATTTTAGCGATGATTTGAAAACTAAATTTAAGAAAGAAAAACAATCAAAAGAAAGTGACACAAACCAAACAAAAAACTAAAAGTAAAGCAAAAAAAGAAGAAAAGAAAATAAAGAGCAAAAAGGAAAAGCAAAAAGAAAAAAAGCAAAAGAAAAAGAAAGCAAGTAAAAGATCAAGTTCAAGCATTTATGTCAATCACACCCAATCTGGTCCTTAAAGAGCTGAAAGTGTCGAAGGTCTGTGGTTTAGTAAAGATATCAGCTAGTTGATTTTTAGTTATTACATGGTGTAACTCAATGTCTCCCTTAGTCAGATGATCTCTAATGAAGTGATGCATAATGTTAATATGCTTAGTCCTTGAATGTTGGATAGAATTCTTAGAGATGCATTTGACATTAATGTTGTCACAAAAGATTGAGATGGTGCGTACAGGTAATCATAAATCCAATACCTGTTGTTTCAACTAAAGGACTTGGGCCACACAACTTCCAAGAGCAATGTACTCAGCTTTAGCAGTGGAAAGTGCAACATAATTTTACTTCCTACTAGACCATGAGACCAAAGATTATCCTTTTAATTGACAAGTTCCTAAAGTGCTTTTTCCATCCACCTTACATCCTGCAAAATCAGAGTTAGAAAATTCAATAATCTCAAAAGAAGTGTTGTGTCTAAGATACCAAATCCCTAAGCTTTGGGTCCCCAAAAGGTATCTAAAAATTCTCTTAACTGCAGTAGGTGGGATTCCTTTGGGTCAGCTTGAAATCTAGTACAAAGTCAAACACTAAACATTATATCAGGTCGGCTCGCAGTCAAGTAAAGTAAAGATCCAATCATGCCTCTGTACTTCTTCTGATCAATAGACTTATCACTTGGGTCCTTATCTAGTGGAATAATAGAAGTCATTGGAGTATTAATTGGCTTAGATTTATCCATCTCATACTTCTTCAAAATGTCATTTATATATTTTATTTGATTAAGAAAGGAACCATCATCCAATTATTTTATGCTAAACCCCAAAAAGTAGGATAACTCTCCCATCATACTCATCTCAAACTCTATACTCATTATTTTAGAGAACTCATCAAAAAGTTGTTTATTAGAAGATCCAAACAGTATATCATCTACATAAATCTGAACAATGAGTAAATCATCTCTAATTTTTCTAAGAAAAAGGGTGGTGTCTACGCTCCCCTTAACAAACTCCCTTTCTATTAAGAATGTGCTAACCCTCTCATACAAAGCTTTTGGTGCTTTCTTTAAATAATATAAAGCCTTTTTTAATTTAAAAATATGATTTGGAAATTAGGAACTCTCAAAATCTTGGGGTTGTTCTACAAACACATCCTCTTTTATTTCCCCATTTAAAAAGACACTCTTTGCATCCATTTGATAAAGCTTAAATCGTTTATAACAGGCAAAGGCTAATAGCACTCTAATGACTTCCAATCTAGCTATAGGGGCAAATGTCTCCTCAAAGTCTATCTTTTCTATTTGGTTATACCCCTTAGCCACCAATCTTGCCTTATCCCTTAGGTCTTTCTACAAGCTCCGAAACTTCATTCCTTACAAATTGGTTCAATTTCTCTTGGATGGATAAAATCCAAAACTCATCAGTAAGGGCTTGGTTTATGTTGGTGGGTTTAGTCATGAAAAAAAGGTAGAGTGGTTCACCTCCTTCCTAAGTCCATGTCTAGTATTAACTCCATTAGGATGTTCTTCTAAGATCAAATCCTTGGGGTGACTTATAGAGTATCTCCAATCTCTAGGAAAGGTGTGAGAAGGTCCAACTCTTTCCTTCAGATCTATATTTTTTACTCCTCGGGTGACATCTCCTACTCCTATGTTTTGGTGACCTACTTCATTCTCCACATTTTCTACTCTAGTGGTAATTTCTCCAACATCATCATCATCCTCAACTCCAAGCTTTTTAGGATCAGACTCATCAAATACTATATGTGTAGTCTCTTCCACCATCAAAGTTCTCTTGTTAAATACTCTAAAAGACTTCCCACACTAGAATATCCCAAGAACACTCCATCAGATTTAGGATCAATTTTTCCAAGTGAGACTTCCCATTGTTGTGAATGAAAACCTTACAACAAAAGACATGAAGGTGGGAAAGATTGGGTGTTCTACCCTTAAGGATCTCATAGGATATATTATCTAATTTGGCTCTAACATTCACCCTATTTAACACATAACAAGCTTTGTTAACCGCTTCAGCCCAAAAGTATTTTGGAAGTGAATACTCAGCAAGCATGGCTCTAGCGGCTTCCACCAAGGTCCAATTCTTCCTTTCAGCTACCCCTTTCTGCTGAGGGGTCCTAGGAGCTGAGAAGTTGTGGCTAATCCCCTTGTGCTCACAAAAATCTCCAAATCTTTCATTCTCAAACTCTCTCCTATGATCACTATGGATGGTCAATATTTCACACTTAACTTTTTCTGAATCCAAATAGAAAATGTTTTAAACTCCTCAAGGGACTCATTTTTATGTGAAAGAAATCTAGTCCAAGTGATCTTTGATTAGTCATCAACAATCACAAAACCATAGACTTTCCCTCCCAAGTTGGCAGTGCTAATGGGTCCAAACAAATCCATGTCAAGGACTTCTAAAGGTCTAGAGGTGCTAATGTCTTTAATGGGGTGAAAAGTGGAGTGGACTTGCTTTCCTAGTTGACAGGCATCACAAAGGTGGTCATTTGAAAACTTGAGTTTAGGGACACCTCTAACTAGGTCTTTTTGGTTCACTTTCCTAAGGGTTTTTATACTTGCATGACATAATCTGTGGTGTCACAACCATGAATCATCAATAACTATTTTTAAGCAAAATGAACCAGCGCATTCAATATTATTTAAATCAAGCATGTAGATGTTGTTGATCCTCTTTCCCTGCAAAATAGTTTTGTTACTTAAACTTACAATGCATTTTACCAAGAATTACATGATGAAGCCCTTGTCACAAAGTTGACTGATGCTCAGCAGGTTGTGCTTTAATCTATCTACAAGCAAAAAATTTTCAATCATAAGGTTATTGGAATTACCAATTATACCTGATCCTACCACCTTTCTGGTAGTGTTGTCTCCAATAGTAACCTTGCCTCCAGTCCTGGACTCCAGCAAAACAAATTGATTAGCATCACCAGTCATATGTCGAGAGCATCCGCTATCCAGGTACCACATACTCTCATGAGGCCTTTTGTGAGAGCCCACCTACAATCTTTTTCCATATTCATAACTTTAATCTCTGATCAAAAAGTTGGCTGATTAATCTCTTACTTAATGATTAATCTAGTTCTAATACTTTGAAAGTGATCTCCTATAACCATGTTTTTAGGATGATTCTTGTTAAATCTCCATTCCATAGGAAATAAATTAATAACTTGATATTCAAAATTTATTTTCATTAAATTCTCTGTCTCTTCATCAACTACATCATCTCTAACATGATCAATTGAGTTTTCATCAAACAATACAGGTACAGATTCCTCTAAAATAAAATTTCTTTTATTAAATACTCTAAAATAATCTGCCATTTTAAGAATATCCAAGAAATATACTATCATTAGATTTACTATCAAATTCTCAAAAAAGTTCTTTTCCATTAGTAATGATAAAACACTAACATCCAAACACATGAAAATAATCAATTTTAGGTTTCTTACCAAACAATAATTCATAGGGGGTTTTATTTAAAATTTGTATCAAGTAAATTCTTTTCATGAAATAATATGTAGTATTAATAGATTCTTCCCACAAATATTTAGGAAAGTTAAAGTCATCCAACATAGCTTTATTGAATTCAAATAAATTTCTATTATTTCTTCTATAACTCAATTTTGCATGGAGTCCTAGGAGCCAAAAAATAATGTTAAATGCAAAATTCATCATAAAACTCCTCAAATTGTTTGTTTTTAAATTCAACTCAATGATTAGATTGAATTTCATTATATCTTTCTAAATATATTTAGTAACTTTTTTAAATATTATAAAAGCTTCATTTTTATTAAAAAGAGACATAACCAAGGTAAACCTTGAAAAGTATCAAAATTACAAATTCAAAGTGTTTACCTCCTAAGCTAGTAGAGCTAACATGTCCAAAACAAATCCATTGAAATAGTTCTAATGGAGTATAAGTAGAAATAATGTGTTTATTTTTAAATGAATTTATAGAATGTTTACCAAGGATGCATGCAAAAAAAATCAAGTTTTGCAATTTTTTTAAAGTATGTATGTTTATGTGACATAATATCTTATGCCATAACCAAACATCATCATAAGTGTTTTTAAAACAAATTTGAAAGTGCTTTGATACCACATGAAAGTGCTCTAATACCACTTGAAAGTTCATCATGGATGCTAAGCCCTTATGAACTAGTCTTGAGGCTAACCAAGAGGAGGGGGTGAATTGGACATTTAAAACTTCTTTAACTAAAAAAAATATCTTTTTATATCTTGTAGTAGAAACAAAATAAATTAATAATAAAAAGATTAATCACAGAATTCACCCAAGTAGTAAATCATAATAAAAATAAAATACAAAAATAATAAATGAAAGAACACACTAGATTTATTGTTGTTCGATCCAACTTAACCTACATCTACTCCTCGAAGGCACCCTCCAAGTATTGCACTAAAACTTTAGTTACTCTCCTTTAGCCCCCACAGCTAGGCTGAGAAGCCTTTAAAGAATCACTTCCACCTTCCCCAATGCGGTGGAGTAGCATGGTCCTTCAACACCAAAGAGATATTCTTCTTCCCAAAACTTCCCTCAAGACAAACCATGAATCCGATGGTAATAAGGTGCAAGCTTGCCAGAGCAACCATGTGAAATCCCCTCCTCACTCCCTTGAAACACACTTAAAAGATCTTCTCCCTCTCACAAACTCCACCCTTTCCTCTCTCCATTTCAAGTTCTTTCTTTAAGTTTTCTCCAGAAGAACGAAGCTTCAATGGATGCCAAAGACACATATCAAGTTGCTTGACAAATCATAGATAGAGGGCTTCAAAAATTGCTCTTAATTGCAACAAATTGACATTATCATCTATGATGGTATAAGGATTATCTTGTACGATCAGTAAAAAATGTGTAGTATTGTCCAGAACATCGCCCTGATAGCATGTTTGGATGTTTGAAAATTAAACTGATCATCTCAAACAATTTATTGATTATCCTGGATGATTAGTTCAAAACATCAAAGATCATCCATAATACCCCCTGGATGGAGCCAGACCGTTATGGATTATCTAGAAAGAACAAAGGTTTGTTAACTAATTGTCCTAGATAATCCTGATATCGTCCAGGAATGATATGATCAAGCAATCAAATCTTAATTGATTTCCTTAATAATAAGATTAATTTAGACAAAATTGTAGTGCATCATCCAGGACATTGTCCAGGATGATGTCAAAAAATAAAACATAACTAAAAGGTTATGGCGGTTGATTCTTTATGATTAGATCCTATCGTCCCGGATGATGTAGTATTGTCTAGGACAATTTGCTAAATTGCAACTTCCTTAACCAGAATGCCTTATTTAGGATTTTTATCTTTAATTGATTGTCTAGGCCAATTTTGGATCATCCCGCATAATGTGATAATAAACAAAAAAATACTAAACACAAATAGAATTTTTCCCCTTACAGGACATGCCTCAAAAAATAAAAAATTATTTCAAAGAATATTAAAAAAAAAAATCTATTATATAAAATCTTGAGCCTTGAATGGTGCATCGTAATTCTAAAAAGTTAGTATACACATAACCAATAATATATTGCAAATATATATGTGCAACATAATGTGATCTATAAAATTTTATTATCATCAAAAACATAAAATTATAAGCTCGAGTTGCAATAATCTCCCCCTTTTTGATGATAACAAATATTACTGGTTGAATCTGAAAAATTGAAAACACTTTCTCCTAATCTCCCCCTCACTAGAATAAAAATTTAAAATTAGGGGAAAACAAACTTTTTCTTAATTTTAATATATATATATATATATATATATATATATTAAAAAGAAATATAAAGTTACAGAAAAAAAGATAAGATACAAATACAATAATACGTTTTCACCTTTTGACATTATCAAAAAGCAGAGGGGCACAAATAATCAGAATAATAAAAAAATGATAAAAAAAAATAATCCTTGATCTACTGAAAATAAAAATTCTCTAAATGAGAAAATTACCTCTTGATTTTATTCAAAAACTTAATAAAAGGGGGAGATTGTTGCAGATCTATGGTTTATGATTTTGATGATAACAAACATTCTTTTTTCTCTACAACTACCTTATCTACTGACATTTTAGGTTCACATGATCTGACTGCAATTTGGAATCAGCTCAAGATTGAGTAGACTAGGTTTGAATCAGTTTGTATCCTTTTTCCTTTCTTGAGTCTATTGTATTTGGTGTGGCTCCAGATGCTTTGTAACTTGGAAGATTTTTTGTTGCTCCCAAAAGATTTCTATTTTTGGTAACATCGTCCGGGATGATATTTATATTGTCCTGGACGATCTGTAAAAAAGAAGAAACCCTGATTAGGTCATCCTTATTAAAGCAGCCGTCATTATGCAAAACACATTATCATAAACAATTTTGTATCGGCCAGGATGATAGGCTCAATTCAGAAAAAATCTGCCGCCATATCTATTTATAAATAACTTATTTTTGGACATCGTCCAGGTGGATCATCCAGTACTATAAAATATTGTCAAGGATGATCCAGATCAATTTTTCCAAAATTTCTCTGAAATTTAAGGAAAGCAATTATGACTTGATTTCATGATCAAATCGGCCTGGACGATCGCAAAATCATCTTGGCTGATATGCTGGGCGATTGGTCATCGGATAGCTATTTTTTAGGGCGATGTCAAGGACAATATTCCACAATTTGTACTGATCGTCCAGGATGATATTTTATCATCCCGGATGATATGAACAAACTTCTTCTGATCGTCTCAAATCGTCCCGACTGATTGGGCTTAAATTATACTAATCGTACAGGACGATAATATCAGCAATATGCATTAATGAGCTCATTTTGAGAGCTTCTATTTAAGCTTTGTCAAGGCACTTTTGTAAGTGTCTTTTGGCAGCCATTGTAGCTTCTTTCTTGTGGGGGAGACTTGAAGAGAGAGCCTGAAAGGGAGTGAGGAACGGGTGAAGTCTGAGAGGGAGAAGATCCTGTGAGGGGGGGCTCAAGGGAGTGTGGAGGGGATTCCACACGGTTTCTCCGGCAGGCTTGCATCTTAATTCCGTCAGATTCAAGGCTTGTCTCGAGGGAAGTTCACAAAAGAAGAAATTCACTTTGGTGTCAAAGTAACCGGTGACTCCGCCGCACCGGGGAAGGTGGAAGTGATTTTGTAAGGGCTTCTCCGCCTAGCTGTGGGGGCTTAAGGAGAGACACTTATTTAGTGTAATACTTGGAGGGTGCCTCCAAGGAGTGGACGTAGGTCAAGGTTTGACTGAACCACTATAAATCTTGTGTATTTCTTTCTTATTATTATTTCCGCATTTAATTTCCACATCGTTGGTTTTGATTATGGTGAATCTTATTTTTGGATTTAAGATTGTATTTGTTTTAAATACTGATTCACCTCTCTATCTCTTAATTAGCCTTGGGCCAGTTCATAAGAGCTTAGCATCCCTAACGAACTTTCATTTTTGTTTCACTAGAAGGGTAAAAAGGAGTCAAGGTTTTATTCCTCACTAGGAGGGTGAAAAGGAGCCAAGGTTCTCTGCCTATGAAAGGAGTACAGTCCGTGCTGCACCTGGTCGGTGGAAGAGAGTTTGCAATGGCTTCTCCACCTAGTTGTGGGGGCTAAAGAAGAGTCACTAAAGAGTTTGGTTTAATAGGAAGAGTGGGTGACTCTATGGAGTGGACGTAGGTTAGATAGATTGACCACTATAAATATATGATGTGTTTGTTTTTTATTTTATTTTTTGCACTTTATTTTCCATATTTATTTTTGCATTAATTGTGAAGTTGAAAATATCTATTTTTCTATTATTATTAAATTACTTTTCTTCCGCATCAAGGGATAAAATTATCTATTTTCAAATGTTGAAAAAAATTTAAATAGGGGTATTTTTTTTAATGTTTAAATAGATTTTTTTAAAAATCAATTCACCCCCCTCTTAGTCAGCCTCAGGACTAGTTTAAAAAGGTCTTAGAACCTTCACAATCATTTAAGTGGTATCATAGTGAAATTCATAAATTATGTTTTAAAAAACTTTTAATAAAAGATTAGGGGTGTCAATTTGGGTCAACAGGTCCAGTTAGGGTCGAACCCGGAACTGACCTGGCACTGTTCGGGTCAACCCAAACCGGACCCATTTTTAAAAATGGGTCAGGTTTCCGGACCAGAACCCGACCCGATTTGGGTCCGGGTCAACCCGACTGACACGAATGACCCGGGATTGACCCAAAATTGCTAGTTTTCGGGTCAAAATTTTGGTTAATCTTTATTTTTTTGGGTCAAAATCAGGTAAAAATGGGTTAATCCCAATTTTTGGGTCAAATATGAGTTTTCGTGTCACTTTTGTATCATTTTCGGGTCAATTTTGGGTTTTCGGGTCAACCCGAACCCGATCAAATTTTTAAAACTGGTTGATTTCTTGAACTCGAACCAGACCCGTTTCGGGTTTGGGTTGACCCGAACCCAGATTTTTTCAGGTCAGGTTCAGGTCGTTTTTCGTGTCGTGTAAAAAATTTACACCCCTAAAAAAGATCAATAGCTAACTTTAGAAATCATATTACTGTGAAAGTATATTCAATCATGTGACCACCTTTATTTGAAAATATTTCTTTTGATTTTTGAAAAATTTATATTTTATTTTTCTTGCAATCAATTGATTATTGAATATGGCATATGATTCAAACTAGTTGTTCTATATTGTCACATATTATAGATAGAGCCAAAACTGAGATATCTGTTATTGAATGGAGTAAATAGAATAAATTAATGCAAAATAAAATGCTAAATGTTTAAATTATTTTTATGTGCTTTGAATTCTAAAGATTATATAAGAATCTCTAAATGTACTACTAGCATTGATATTGGTGATAAATTATGCACTAGATATGAAAGTACTAGTGAAGTCAAACAATTTAAGTTGAATATTTTAATGCATAATTATAAACTATTTTACATGAAACCTTATGAGACTATCTTAGATATATATATATATATATTTGATTTACTCAAATTTTGACTTCATTACATGATTTAAATAAAGAAATTTTAAACCTTTTATAATATCAATAAAATTTTATATTATCTTCCTGATAAATTTCATGCTAAAATCCTTGTTATATGTAAATCAAAAGACTTCAATGATTATTCTATTGATAATCTTAATTGCTCACTCATTGCCCACGAGCAAAGTTTGAGTCAAAAGCTTTTAGATGCAGGTGAAATTATAGTGCTAAAAGCTGAAGACATGAATAAAAGTGACTTAGTAGATGATGAGAGTAATGAGTTAGCATCAATAACAAGCAAATCAGAAAGTCTAATAAAATAAGCATCAACAAAAGTGGAATAAAGGTAAAAAAGGTAAGAATGTTAAGAATCCCTATGATGTTATTTGTTTTAGGTGTAGGAAACTTGAACATATAAAAAATTAGTGTCATAATATGAAAACTTTACATGTAAAGGAAAAGGGTAAAAATAATTAAATTGTAATAAAGGCAAATAATAAAAAACAAAAGATCTCCTAGGTAGAGAGCTTCTAAATCATCAGACCACGAGCAACATAATAAGGTAAAATTTTTTATTTGTGTGTTTATCTATGTTATAGTTAATACATGCGTGTATGTTCTTTATTTTATTTTTATTCACTATGAATGTTTTATGTTATTTTAGTGTTTTTTTATAGCAAGTTATTTATGTTTGTAATCTTTTATTTTTTTTTCATGTATATTTTTGACAACACTCTCTAATCATCACGGACGAATCACACCTTACATCGTATTTTCAAAAGAGAATCAATCACTTATCTCTAATGACATTTTTTCTTAAAATAAAAATTTCACCTCCTTTTTACTTAAAATTTTTTTAGTAAGTAATTATTGACTTCCCTAAACAGTTAAAAGAAGAGTAATTGATGACTATCCCTCTTTCTCTAACTCCTTTAGTGGTATAATTTTTTTTTGAATAAAAACTATTTCAAATTAAAAATTAGAATAATAAATAGAATTATGTTTCATCTTCCTATAGTTCTCTATGTCATTTGAATATTTTTGTAAATCAATGAATCTATTTTAAATTTTCTTACTCAACCTGTTTGTCTATATCAGATGGATTAGGTTTTGATTTGTGGTTTACTCTTCCCTATAAAAGAGAGTGAGTTTCTCTTCTCTTATATTTGGAAAATAATCTCACAACTAAGAATCTTTAAAGATTTAAAAATGAAGCAAGCTGGTTAAAAAAATGAAAAAAGGCACATAATGAGCAAAAAATGAAAATATTTGCAATGTCCGCCAAAAATTACAAGATATATAAAGTGTATCAAAGAATCAAAAGATTTGTAAAGTGCACAAAAAATTGATAACGAGGAACAAAATTAACCCACATCAAGTTAGATTCCCTTCATGTCAAGTTTTTAAATCTTAGATAAATTCATGTGCCAATTAATATCGTTCACACTTGAATTTTGAAATTATGATTTTTGGTTCATCACTTTGCAATACTATTCTTTTAAGATATATTTCTAAAAAGAAGCCTAAAAAGATCACATTTTTTCTAATTTATTTTTTGAATTAGATTTTTGTTTAAAAGTTACTTTAACCTATAAGAAGCCTTTATTAGGATTGACAAAATTTAAATTTTTAATATTTCTAGATTAGTGCAGAAAATTCATTTCTTACTAAGGTTTTGAATAAAATTAAGAGGAAACTCCATCATTTTGAGAAAATTTGATGAAATTAATTGATTATTTTTAAACATCACCACCACCTCCATCTGATTAGAGTGAAAGTTCGTTAAGGTTGTTAAGCTCTTATGAACTAGCCTTAGGCTAACCAAGATGGGGGGGGGGGGGGGGGTAAATTGGTAGTTTTAAGAATTCTTAAATGAAAAGTAAAAACTTATTGAATTATTTTCAAATATTCTAAAACAAGCGCAATTAACCACAGAAATTAATATGTGGAAAAGTAAAGTGCGAAAGTAACACAAAAAGAATACAACATATTTTATAGTGACTTGATCAACTTGACTTGTGACACTACTCGAAGCTTCTCCTCCAAGTATTGCACTCAAGCACAGTGACTCTCTATTTTCTCCCATAGCAAAGAAAACAACCCTAGTGATGCTGAGAACCTGACCTCCTTTTCCTTCTTCCTGAAGCAGGTAGAGAACGTTAATTGATTGTTGAAGAAGACCTTCCCAGAGCCACCAAGGAGCCAAGGATGATGAATAGAGAAGATGGCTTGAATCCTTTGTGAACACCTCACAAAGTTTCCCTCATAAGATTCTCTCTCTCTCTCTCTCTCTCTCTCTCTCTCTCTCTCTCTCTCTCTCTCTCTCTCTCTCTCTCGCTCTCTCCCAAGCTCTCCCTCTCCTTCTCTAAGCTCTCTCAGGTCATGAAAGCAATAAAAGATACTCTTAATAGTAATCAAGCGATCTTATAAAGAAAGGCTAAAAAATTGCCCTAATTTGCAACTTGCTATGAAAGATTATCCAGGTTGATCGACAGATCGTCCTATACGATTAGTGTATTTCAGCCCTTTCAGCTAGGATGATTTAGATGGGCTGGATGATTAGAACTCACTATTTATTTTGATAGTTCAAGATGATGTGGACATCGTCCTGCAAGATTAGTTCAAAATCATATATATATATTCTAACACATTGTTTTGGTTGTCCAACAGATACATGTTGGATGA
Source organism: Dendrobium huoshanense (assembly GCA_016618105.1). NCBI lineage: Eukaryota > Viridiplantae > Streptophyta > Magnoliopsida > Asparagales > Orchidaceae > Dendrobium > Dendrobium huoshanense. The sequence goes on from CM028350.1 coordinate 15,021,445, forward strand.
TAAAAAAATATAAAGTATCGGCTAGGACAATGCTTGGATCAGCCTGTATGATTAGTTCAAAAATAGGGAATTTCATCCAGTAAATCATTCTGGTTGGACGATGAAAAATTTCAACTGATTGTCTTGAAAATAGTTCTGGTCATCCAAGAGATTTAGGATAAAATTAAGATTTTTCTAACTGATCGTCTAAGACGATCTTGTGATCATCCAGGATGATATGATCGATCAACCAAGTTTTAATTACTTTCTTTAATCATCCAACTAATTTTGGCATGATTGTAATGAACCGTCTAGGATGATATGTGATTGTACTGTACGATTTCTAAAAATAATATCATACCTAAAAGATTTTGGTGGCTAAATCTTTTTTATTTGAGCATATCATCCAAGATGATGTAAATATTGTCTGGGATGATTTGCTTCATTCAGTTGTCTTAACTAAGGAATCATAATTAGGATTTCCATTTTTAACTGATCGTCTAGGATGGTTTGGGATCATCTTGTATGAGGTAATCAAAAATAGAAAACCCTTAAACTTATAGAATTTCTCCCCATGAGTGTGTGTGTGCAATGTTACTTAGCATCATGATCCACCTTATTACATTTGACTCAAGAAAGGAAAAAACCACTAGAATTAGAATTATAGACTAACTCATTCCTAATCTACTCAAACATGAGTTGGCTTGAAACACAATTGACCTTATAGACCTGAAACATTAGTAGGCAGAGCAACCAAAATAGATGTGTTGTAGTAATAATAATAAGAAAAACATGAATACTATAAATGTTTGCTATCATCAATATTATAATTCTTGAATCCAAGTTTATAACAATCTCCCCCTTTTTTATGATGGCAAACATTTGTTAGGAAACTGAACTTAAGTAGATTAATAAGACTGAAATATAAAGTAAAGGAGAACAGTGTGAACCAAGCACTGTAAATTTTACTAACATAAAGAGGTGATACAATAAGAAATAGTACAAACACTAAATGATACAACGATACAATACAACGAAGCAATAATAACACTAACTAGTACTACTCCCCCTTTTGACATCTCAAAAACAAGGAAATAGAAATAAGATACAAAGTAAAAAATACAAACCATAAACTAACAGTAGTAAAACCTAATGAAAAAACAACAAAAAGATGGTAAAAAGGACACAAAAGAACAAAATTTATCAAAGCAAGAATATGATAAAATTTCCATGTGATTTATTTAAAAATTTGTAAGAAAATGAGTTAACATCATCAAAATCTGAAAAATGGTTGAACATCCAATCCTATTAACCCCGCTCTGACTTCTTATAGGGCAAATCATCTTTTGAAAATAAAGATCTAACTTAGAAAAAGCAATCAGATAAGAAAAAGTGATATGTTCAAAATTTTGTTCTACAAAAATATCTTATAAAATAATATTGCAAAGTAATTAGTCATAATCATGAACTTTGAAATCAAGTTTTTGAAAATACCAAGTGATACATGAAATCTACTAAAATTTAAAGGTTTGAAAGAGAAGAAAACTTACTTTCTTGTGGGCTAATTTTATGCCTCTTATCAATTTTCTTTTTTGATCAAAATGCACATTGCATTAGAAACTAAAAAAGAACAATTTATAAACTATGAATGTGATAGTATCCTATCACAATCCACCTTTAACAAATAAAAAAAACAAAGGAGGAACTAAATTGTTGTCTAACACCTCCCAAAGAAAATCACCTCCTAACGCATGGTTAGCACAAAAATTAGCCAACTCATTGCAATTTCTATTAACACAATGAAAGAGACTCTTACCAAAACCTTCCAAGAAAGATAAATCCTCCAAGTCTTCCAGGTGAATCTTCCGGAATTGTCCATCCACCTCCTTCTTCAAGTAGTTGATAATATTGAGATTATTACTTTAAATAATGATACCTTTTGCATCTAGCATCCACTCCATAATAACCATCTTCAATGGCCGGAAGGCTAATAACTCCAAAAAACCACAATCCCAATGAGTACAAGAGTAACCAAAAGCAAGTAAGAATCTCCCATTGGAATCTCTAAAAATTCCACCAACCCCTCCTTTGTTATTTTTGGAAAGAGCAGCATCAATGTTCACTTTAATCCAACCTTGGGGAGGGGGGAACCAAAAAGAAAGTAGCTATTCAGGCCGATTAGTTCCCCAGTGATCCAAGATTAGATTAAAATTCGTATTCAAAGCATAGCTGATAGCATTAGATGCTAAGAAGTTTAAACTGAGCTCTGAATTTCCATGCTTAACTAAATTCCGGCTTTTCCAAGACCAATATATCATAGAACAATATACCTTAACAATGAAAGCATTCTTCACCGCCAAACATCCTAGACCTGTTCTACAATCCGCTGCATAACTAAAATAAGGAATCAGAAATCCCCAATTATTCAACAGCTCAGAAATTTGCTGAACTTTCACATAACTAGCCATTATATGATCTACATTTTCTTCACTTGCACATCCCCTAGGACAAGCATTATACCCCATCAATCTTTGGTACATCAAAAAAGAATTAGTAGGTAATGCATTGTTGAACAGTCTCCACCAGAAGCATTTTACTTTTGAATTCAGCTTCAACTTTTTTAACCACTTCCCATAGTCCACCTCTAAAAGCTCCTCTTTATTAAAAGATAATGCCATTGCAGAAATACTCTTCCCCAAAAACTTGTAAGCCAACTCCAATTCATCCTTATCCAATTCAGAATAAATTGGAATTTGGGAAATGAGTTCCACCAGTGATTCCCCAAAGAAATCCAAAAGTATGCCTTTATTCCAAACATCATTAGAAATAAAAAATTCAATATGAGGAATATTAGAATTGCCTACCACAATGAAAGTAGGCCATTTACTTAACCTCCTATCCAGAATCCAAGCATCATCCATGATATTAATTGTTTTCCCAGAAGCTATCTTCCACCTTGTAATATTATGCAAAAATCGAGCTCCACTTGACAGAATTTTAAAAGCTGTCGAGTAATTATACTTACGAGTATTATCCCAAATCTTCAAACCGTATTTGGTTCTAAGGGACTTAATCAGAAAAGTCTCTTTATTATTCATTAGTTTCCAAGTTAATCTGGGACCTGAGAGGACCGGTAATATTAATCAGAGAGCTGATACCTTGGCCTCCCTCCTTCCAGCTTCTACAAATTTTGTCCCAAGCTACATAGTGAAGACCATGTAGACCACCTTGTTTATCCCAGATAAAGTTTCTACAAGCTATTTCCAATTTCTTCAAGATGCTTAAAGGAACCAAAGAATGAGTAGCACAGAACATCGGAAGAGCAGCCAATACCGATTTGACCAAAACAAGCCTCCCAGCCAGAGAAATCGACTGCTTACCCCAAACGTTAAGCTTGTTAGCAGATTTTTCCAGAATAAAATTGAAGTATAAAGCCATAGCTCTCCTAAGAGCCATTTTAATCCCAAGATAGTTAAATTCTTTAATAGCCATGTAATTCCAGATCTAAGAAATCGCTTTTCTGCTACTCCTCTTCACTGATTTACCATATAAAATTATAGATTTCTACTCGTTACCCTTCTGGCCCGTGCGGATACCAAAATCTGAAACAATCTTCTTAAATTTTTTCATAATATTAACAGAAGCATCAGAAAATAAAAGAATATCATCGGCATATAAAAGGTGCGAAATCCTTGGTGAAACCTTTGAGATTTTAATTCTCAGATTGTTACCTCTAAAAGACAGATCATCAGTCAAAACTTGAGAAAAAGGGATGAAAAGATAAGGCGAGAGAGGGCACCCTTGTCTGAATCCGCTCTTGTCCTTGATGCAATCAGTGATCTCTCCATTAACCAAAATGTTAAATTCTGGATTTTCTACACATTACATGAGGAGGTTCCTAAATTTCCTTGGAAACCCATACCGATCCAAAACCATCTTCAAAGAATCCCAAGCCATACTATCATAGGCTTGCTCCATATCAATTTTGAGAGCCATCATCCCTTTCTTAGCCTTAGAGAACCTGAGCTTATTACAAATCTCATGAGCTAATAAAATATGAGAAGATAAAGATCTTCCTTTAATAAAGGCAGCTTGAACATTAGAAACAATCCCTGTGATAACTTTCAAAAGTCTATTCATCAACATTTTGGCTATTAATTTGTAAAGTGTACAGCATAGGCTAATGGGTCAAAAACAGGAAAGATGAACATGATTAAAAATTTTCGGAATAAGAATTACAACTACCTTTTTCCAATCCGGACAAAACTTCCATGTTTGAAAAAATTGTTTGCTAGCCATCCATACTTCCTCACTAACCACATTCCAATAATTTTTGAAGAAGGAGTATGTAGTTCCGTCCAAACTAGGTGATATATTTTTACTACAATTCTGAACAACCATTTCCAGTTCAGCCTTGCAGAAATCACTTTGCCACAACAAAACATCTGTATCAGATAACATCTTCAAAGTCGGAGGCCACCCTTCCAACTTACAATCCCATCTTCTCCACTTTTTTTTTAAAGAATTCCAAAAAAATATCCTTGACCTCAACCTCATCCTGATCTTCAACAAGCATTCCATCATCATTCATTAACTGACGAATATTGTTGACCGACTATCTACCATTTTCCACCGAATTGAAGAAGTTAGAATTCAAGTCCATCTCCTTAATCCATTTTACTTTAGCTCTTTGTCTCCACCAAGTGTTAATTCTTGCCAATGTTACATTAAAAAGGTGGACTTTATATCTTAACAACATCAATTTATCTGTGGATAGTCCCATCTCAGATGATTCTTCAAGCTGAAGTAATTCAATATCCTTCTTTAAAGATTCTTTAAGTTCCATGAAGTTCTTCAGTTTCGCCTTACTCCAATGAAACAGGGCCTTCAACACTCTTTTACATTTTACATTAACCACTTCCATAGTGTCACCTTTAGCCATTCTACTCCAGGTCTTCTTAACAACAGCTTGGGAAGCTGGAAAAGAGGCCCACACTTCCTCATACCTGATCAGCCTGCTATGTTTTACCAGATCATTAAGAATTCTGAGAATAATCTGGCAATGGTTTGAAGCGATCCTCTCCAAATGTCTCACAATAGCTTCCTGAATGACTTCCAATGCTCTAGTGTTGAGAAGGCACCTGTCCAGCCGCTCAAGTATCCGTCCATTCCCAATTTTATTGTTGCACCATGTGAACTTAGGTCCAACCAAGCCCACGTCATGAAGATCCATCTTTGACATGAAATTAGACATCTCTTGGGGTCCATGAGAAAAGGAGAATTTCTTCCCACCCTTCTTCTCACTTTGAGCTAGAATGCAATTAAAATCACCCTCAACTACCAAAGTTGTATTAATATCTCCAAAATCTTCTAACTAATTCCACAATTGCCTCCTCTCTTGGTAATTTTGGTTGCCATATACGTCGCAACCAACCAATCACATCTATTAAAAAATTGAAGCCTACCAATCACACATTGGGAGGAAGACCGAGCTAATGAGAATTTAGCTAATTTAGTCTTCCACAAAACCATAATTCCCCTTGAAGAACTGTTAGAGGGATGAAGGAAAAACTCCCACTCATCTCCTAGAAACTTGTTGGCCTCAACCTTATCTAAAGTTGAGATTTTAGTTTCTACAATTCCAACAAAAAACACATCCCACTTTTTTACAAATTCCTTCAAATAAAGAGAAGCCTCTCTATTATTGGCTCCTCTATAATTCCAAAAAGCTAGAGAAGTCATTTTGGACAAGACGTGGGAGGGAACCCACTCTTCCCTTTAAATGAACCTTCAGATTTTTTCCTTGAAGAATTGTTCAACGGCCCTAGATGCTTCAACTCTTTTAATAGCTTGGGCTTGTGTTTACCAGAACTCATTTTTTCCAAGCCAATCTTTTCACATCTTGAGGTATATCCTCAATTAATAGTTCAATGTTCGAAAGAACTTCATTGCAAGCAACAATTTCTGAACCAATCTCTCCTTCTTCTAAGCCTTCATCCTCTACCACCACATCTGTTTCATTCTCAGTCAACATATCAAATCTATTTTGAAGAATAACACAATCTTCATGTACAGGTTTAACCAACTCAGCATGAACACTATTATCACAGTCAATGGAGAACACATCTTTGTTAATGATTTCCTGAACCTCCTTTAACAAATTAATGCCATACCCAGCAGCCTCCGAATTCCCCACCACACTGTTATCAACAGTACCAGTTATCACTCCAGACTTCTCTACCTTTGCAACCCAATTGCCTTTTTGTTCTTTACTGGCTTCGCCTTGTTATTCATAGGGAAAAAATTCATCTTTCGCCTTCTATTTTGCTTAACATGAAACCAAGGCCCATATTTAGAACTCTCCTGTTGTTTATCAAATTCTGGCAAACCAGAGCTTCCACCTTCAACCGTTTGAATAGAAATCTTCTAAGAGGAATGTTCCATTTTTTTACAGCCACTTACCAAGTGCCCAATTCTACCACAATTGAAACAAAAATTTGAGATTTTTTGATACTCCACAGCTTGAAAGAATCTTCCATCTAGTCCATCTACCCAAACACCTGTGGCAAGCTGCTTATCTAAGTCCAGCCGAACACAAACTCTAGCGAATTCACGTCTTCCCCACTGAAACATATCTCCATCTATAAGTAAAGGCAGACCAACCAATGAATCAATTCTAGCAACATTAATCTCATCCCAACAGAACAGAGGAAGATGCGGTAATCTAATCCAGACTGGGGAAGTTAAACCCCACAAAGAATTAGTAGAGAATTTAGCACTCCATTTGTCCATCCTAATGATGTGTCCATTGACATGAACCATGGACCTCCAGAAATCACCTTTTCCATAACTTCAACCACAAAGAAAGAATAAAGAATCCAACCCAATCCAAGAATCGTTAGGTGAAACTTCCCAAATTGAGACCATTGATGTCTAAGTTCCATGGCTATAATATGAACAAGAATTTCCTTTCCAAATACCTTAACCACAATGGACTTCTGTAGTTTCTCAGAATTCTCATTAATCTTTGGCTCAAACAACTTGATCGCTTTTCCATCCTCAGGCAGAATCGATTCACCCAATGGCATATCTATCTTGATATAAGGATGATTAATCCACAGATTCTTCACAGGATTAATCTTACCTGGAATAGGATTAATAGAAGATATTTAGACATTTTCATAAACATCCAATGAGCATTGCACATTATCTTGGACTGAAGGGCCTTCCCTATCGACCTTTCCAAATATATTGACGAATATCTTCAACTCAGAAGATGAAGATCCCAATTCTTTTCTCTCGGAATCCTGAGTAGACGACGGAGAAGTCATAGTCGATTCATGAACAACCTATTTACCTCTTATCAATTGGTTGGCATACTTTGTGCATATTTTTATTTTTGATACACTTTATGTATATTTCAATTTTTTTATGCGATCATTATGCATCTTTTCATTTTTTCTTTTTGGGCTTATTTTATGCCCCTTGCCATTTTTGTAAGGTAGCTCCCTTTCAAAACTTTTAAATACTCTAAGTTGTTAGAATATCTTCCAGATATTATAAAAAAAACTCACTCTCTAATATAAGGAGGATTAAACCATAAAGCATAATCAAATTCATATAACAAATATAACAACAAAATTAAGAAAGCCTGAAAATGATTTAATGACTTTTAACATTATTTATATAAGATAGATTACTATAAGAAGATAGAAAAGATCTCAATTGCAAAATCTAGTTGTTAATTTGAGATAAACTTTTGTTTAGAAAATAAAATTACACCGCTAAAAGGAGTTAGAGGATGGAAACTAATCAATGGTATTTCTCCCTTTAACTAATTTAGAGATGTCAATCATTGATTAAAAAATTTTAAAAATAAAAATATGGCAAAAATAACATTTTAGAAGTGACCAAAAGAAAATTGAAAGAAATAATAACATAAATAATGAAAGCACATAAAGATAGTAGTAAATAAACAAAAATCAATAATATAAAATAATAAAAGAAAGACCAAAAAACATAAAATTTAGAGTTTAGAAATCATCAGGTTCTTGCATTTATGTCAATCATACCCAATCTGGTTCTTAAGATATTGAATATGTTAAAGCACATAAAGATAGTAGTAAATAAACAAAAAACAATAATATAAAAAAATAAAAGAAAGGCCAAAAAACATAAAATTTAGAGTTTAGAAACCATCAGGTTCTTGCATTTATGTCAATCATACCCAATCTGGTCCTTAAGATATTGAATATGTTAAAGTTCAGTGGTTTAGTAAAGATGTCAGCCAGTTGGTTTTCAGTTGGTACATTGTGTAGCTCATTATCGCCTTTGGTAATATGGTCTTTAATAAAGTGATATCTTATATCAATGTTTTTTGTCCTTGAATGTTAGATAGGATTTTTTTAGATGCAGATGAAACTAGTGTTATCACATAGTATTGAAATTATGCCTATAGATAATACTAAATCCAAAATTTGTTGCTTTAACCAAAGGACTTAGGCCACATAAATTCCTAAGGCAATATGCTCAACTTCAGTAGTGGAAAGTACAACAGAGTTTTATTTTCTACTAGACCAGGAGACTAAGGTATATCCTATAAATAAGTAAGTTCTAGAGGTGTTCTTTCGATCCACCCTATACCCTACAAAATCAGAATTAGAATATCGAATAATTTTAAAAGAAGTGTTTGGCTAGGATACCAGATTCTTAAGTTTGGGTCTTTAAGAGATATATAAGGATTCTCTTAACTACAATTAAGTGGGATTCTTTAATATTAGCTTGAAATCTAGCAAAGAAGTAAACACTAAATTTTATATCAAGTCAGCTAGCAGATAAGTAACGTAATGATCTAATTATTCCTCTATACTTATTTTGATAAATAGATTTTCCATTTGAATCTTTATCTAACTGGACACTGGAGCTCATGGGAGTTTTTAATGGCTTGGCTTTATCCATTTTTATATTTCTTCAAGATGTCTATAGTGTATTTGGATTGATTAAGAAAAGTTCCATCATCCATTTGCCTTATACTAAACCCCAAAAAGGAGGACAATTCTCCCATCATACTCATCTCAAAATGTTTCTCATTATTTTAGAAAAATCATCACATAAATTTTTATTAGAAGATTCAAAAAGTATATCATCAACAAAGATCTGAACAATGAGTAAATCATCACTTACTTTTCTTTGAAGAAGGGTGGTGTTTACACTCCCTTTAACAAACTCCCTTTCTAGAAGGAATGTGCTAAGCCTCTCATACCAAGCTCTGGGTGTCTAATTTTATCCATATAAATTCTTTTTTAATTTGTAAATATGATTTGGAAATTGGGAACTCTTAAAACCAGGGGAATGTTCTATAAACACAACTTTTTTTATTATCCCGTTTAAAAAGGCACTCCTGATATTCATTTGGAAAAGCTTAAATCCTTTATAACATGCAAAAACTAGTAGCACTCTAGTTGCTTCCAATTTATCTACAGGGGCAAAAGTCTTCTCCAAATCAATCTCTTCTATTTAATTATACCCCTTAGTTACTAATCTTGCCTTATTCCTAACCACCACAACAAAATCATTCTTTTTATTCTTAAAGATCCATTTGGTTTCAACTACACTTTGGCCCTTCAATCTTTCTATAAGCTCCTAAATATCATTCCTAACAAATTAGTTTAATTCCTCTTGAATGAATAAGATCTAAAATTATCATAAAGGGCTTGATTGATATTGGTGGGTTCAGTCATTTAGATGAAGGCTGAGTGGTTAACTTCTATTCTAAATCCATACCTAGTTCTAACACCTTCAGAAGGGTCTCCTAAGATTAGTTCCTTAGGATGACTCAAAGAATATCTCCAATCTCTGGGTAAAGTGTATTAGGTTCTATGTTTTCCTCCAGATTTATAGATTCTACTCCTTGGTATTCTCACCTACTTCATCAATGTTTTGAGGCTCTACCCTTTCCTCAAGTTTTGTATTTTCTACTCCTTGTGTAATCTCACATTCTTAATCTTCTTCCTCAACTCGAGACTTCTCTGAATTAGATTCATCAAATTTTATTATTAAAGATCCATTTGGTTTCAACTACACTTTTGCCCTTCAATCTTTCTATAAGCTCCTAAATATCATTCCTAACAAATTAGTTTAATTCCTCTTGCATGACTAAGATCTAAAATTTACATAAAAGGCTTGATTGATATTGGTGGATTCAATCATTGAGATGAACGCTGAGTGGTTAACTTCTATTGTAAGTCCACACCTAGTTCTAACACCTTCATAAGGGTCTCTTATGATAATTTTTTTAGGACGACTCAAAGAATATCTCCAATCTATGGGAAAAGTGTATCTAGGTTCTACCCTTTCCTCCAGATTTATAGATTCTACTCTTTGGGTAATTGCACCTACTTCATCAATGTTTTGAGGCTCTACCCTTTCCTCAAGATTTGTATTTTCTACTCCTTGAATAATCTCACATTCTTAATCTTCTTCCTCAACTCTAGACTTTTTAGAATTAGATTCATCGAATAGTATATGAGTAGTCTCCTCCACCACCAAAGTCCTCCTATTAAACACTTTAAAGGATTTTCCTACCTTGAATAACCTAAGAACACTCTTTCATCAGATTTTGAGTCATATTTTCCTAAGAGTGATTTCCTATTATTTAAAATGAAAAATTTATAACCAAAGACGTGGAGGTGAGAAAGGTTGAGTTTCTTACCCTTAATAATCTCATAGGGTGTCTTATTCAGTTCGGATTTGACATTTACCCTATTCAATACATAATAAATTGTGTTTACCACTTAAGCCCAAAAGTATTTTGGAAGTGAATACTCAACAAGTATGGCTCTACCGGCTTCTACTAAGGTCTTATTCTTCCTTTCAGCTATCCTATTCTACTAGGAGCTGAGAAGTTGTAACTAATCCCTTGATCTTCATAAAAGGTTTCAAATCTTTCCTTTTCAAACTCTCCACAATGATCACTATGAATGATAAAGATCACACAACCTAGATTTTTTTGAATCCAGGTGGATAAAGATTTAAATTAATCAAATGACTCACTTTTATGAGACAAATCTAATCCAAGTGAACCTCAAGTAGTAATCGACTATAACAAATTTAAAAACTTTTCCCTCTGGGCTAGAAGTGCTAATGGGTCCAAATAAATCCATGTGAAGGACTTCTAAAGGTTTAAAGGTGCTAATATTCTTAATAGAACTAAAAGAGGATTGATTTGTTTTCTTATTAGATAGACATCAGACAGATGGTCCTTAATGAACTTAAGCTTAGGGATTCCTCTCAATAAGTCTTTTTGGGTTACTTTTCTAAGTGTTTCCTTGCTAGTATAACATAACCTCCTATGCCACAACCAAGACTCATCAACAATAATTTTTAAACTAAAAGATGCAACATATTCAATATTATTTAAATCAAACATGTAAACCTTGTTTATCCTTTTTCCATGTAAAATAATGTTATTATTCAAGCTAATGAAGCATGTGTTTGACAAAAAATTTATGATAAAGCCCTTCACAAAGCTGACTGATACTGAGCAAGTTGTGTTTCAAGCCATCAATAAGTAAAATATTTTCAATGAAAAGGTTCTTGAAGTTTCCAATTACATATGCGTCTACCACTTTCCTGGTGGTGGTTTCTCTAAGTGTGACCTTTCTTCCAGCCCTGGCCTCCAGTGAAAGGAATTGATTGGCATCTCTAGTCATGTGTCGTGAGTATCCACTATCCAGATACCACATGCTCTTACAAGGACTTGTGTGAGAGCACACCTACAAAATCATCAAATATTAGATTTAGGAACCAAAGAAAGTTTGGGTCCCTTTTTATGGAAAGAAAAATACAATGAATGTGTGTTATGCCGTGAATCATGTAATTGAAGTCTCCACACCGAATGTGTACTATGGTGAATAGTGCAAGTGTTTAAGATATGTCATAGCTTATCACATGAAAAATATTTAACACCAGAAAATAGGTTTACTAATCTATTCAAGTCATAGTGCCTCTTTCTAGGTTTCAAACTTTTTGGCTTTATATAAGAATTGAAAAACTGTTCATGTGTGGATGAAATACTATTTTCCTCAAGTGCTTTTAATTCAGTTTTAAAAAATGAGTTAGAACTTTCTAAAATAGTATTATCAACTTTCAAATAGTGCTCTATACGTTCAGATTCATCCATAAATATTTTAAAATCACTTTCAAGTTCAGTGTGGGATGCTTTTAATAATTCATGTTGTTTGTTCAATTCATCAAACTCATCCAATAGTTTCATGTGATTGCTATCAAATGTAGAATGATATTTAAGTAAAATTTCATGCTCTTTTATAAATTCAAAAATTCAAATTTTAAGCTAGCATGCGATTTTTTAAGCTTTTTATAAGATGAATGAATTTTCTCAAAAACTTTAAGCAATTAATCATGTAATAGTTTGTATACCTCTTCTTGGTCATAATGACCAGGATAATCGTCCACGATCAAACACAAGTTTGTTATCTCCTCATCATCTTTAGTCTCAGAAGAGTTTGATGTAGAATCCGCCTAGAAAGCCTTTTGGATTAATTTATTTTCCTTACTAAACTTGGGTTTATCCTCACCCTTCTCCTTGCTTGGGTGATTCTTAAGTGTAGGACAATCATCCTTTACATGTCATGGCTTCCTGCATTCAAAGCAAATCAAATCAGAATAAATTTTAAAATTCTTGCTACTTTTACCTTTGTTCCACTTCTGATGATACTTTTGTTTCTTCCTTAAGAAGCTCTTGAATTGCCTCGTAATTAAGACAACATCATCACTTTCAGAACCAAATGAGTTAGAATCCGTACGGTTAGCCTTCAGCGCCACAATTTTCTTCTTCTTTTTCTCACTTACATCAAGTTGTCTTTTGTTCACTCCTTACTGATAAGAAATGAGTGATCTAAGTAGGTTATCAATATAATAAGTATTCAAATCTTTGAATTCTGTGATAACAATTATCTTAGCATCAAAGGAAGGAGGTAAACATCTCAAAATTTTATTAATTTTCTTATAGTTAGTAAACTCTCTTCCTAAGGCATGTAGGGAGGTGATAATTTGTGTATATCTAGTATACATTTTAGATATCATTTCACTAAGTTTGATGGAAAGAGTTTATAGTCATGAAGTAAAATATTCAACCAAGATTGTTTAATTTCACTTGTGCCTTCATATGTAATATATAATTTATCTCATATTTCTTTACTAGTAGCACAAGTTGAGACACACATGTAACGTTCAAATTGTAGTGCAAAGAAAAAGTAGTTTAAATATTTTGTATTAAATTTTGTTAAATCTCTATCATCAAAAGTCCATTTAGTATATAGAAGTTCAATTTTATGCCATTGATTTCACATGTTGGTGCAAAATATCATTCCTTAATAAGTATCCACATACGATAATCTATAGATTGTAAGAACATGGACATGCGAGTTTTCCAAAAATCAAAAGGTATATTATCAAACAAGGGTGGTCGGGTAATCGAATAACCTTATGCAGTATTTCAGTTACCAAAGTTATCCATGGATAGAAATTCAAAAGTAAAATAAAACTAGATTTTATGAATCTCGCTCTAATACCACTTAAAAGTTTGATAGGGTTGTTAAGCCCTTACGAACTAGCTCGAGGCTAACCAAGAGGGGAGGAGTGAATTGGTAATTTTAAAAATTCTTAAATGCAAAGTAAAAACTTTTTAAAGTCTTTTTGACTATTTAAAAACAAGCGCAATGAACCATAGAAATTAATATGCAAAAAAGTAAAGTGCAAAAGTAACATAGAAATAACACACAAGATTTTATAGTTATTCGGTTAACTTGACCTACGTCTACTTCCCCGAGCCTCTCCTCCGGATATTACAATAAAATACAGTGACTCTCCTTTTGCTCCCACAATAAGGCGGAGAATCCTTTACAAACTCCTTTTCATTGACCTCTATGAGGAAAAGAACCCGATTTCCTTTTGCTTCCTCCTAAAGTAGGAAAAGAACCTTGATTCATTACTAAAGAAGACCTTCCTAGAGCCACCAAGGAAAAAAAGATGATAAATGTAGAAGACGACTAGAATCCTTGCTTGGAGCAACCATTATGAACACCTCACAAACTCCCCCTCATAAGATTCTCTCTCTCTCTCTCCCAAGCTCTCTCTTTCCTTCTCTAAGCTCTCTTAGGTTAGGAAAGCAGAAAAATTATACCCTCAATAGTAATTGAGAGATTATATAAAGAAAGGCTAAAAAATTATCCTAATTTTTAACTTGCCATAAAAGATCATCAGGGATGATCAACATATCATCTCGTATGATTAGTGTATTTTGGCCTTTTCAGTTAGGACGATCTAGGTGGGTTAGACAATTATAACTAACTATTTTTTCTGATCATCCAGGATGATATGGACATCATCCAGGATGATATGGACATCATCTAGGATGATGTGGACATCATCTAGGATGATTAGTTCAAAATCATACATATCATTCATCACTTCATTTTGGTCGTCCAATAGATACATATTGGAAGATGAAGAAATATATCATATTAGTCAGGATGATGCTTGGATCAGCCTAAATGATTAGTTCAAAATAAGGAATATCTTCCAAAAAATCATTCTAGTTATCCAGGAGATTCATTTGGATAATGAAGAATTTCAACTAATCGTTAAGAAAATCATTCTAGTTGTCCAGGTGATTCAATAGAAAGCTAAGGTTTCTCTAACTGATCATCGAGGATGATCCTGTGATCGTCCAGGATAATATTATCGATCAATCAAACCTTAATTACTTTATTTAATCATATGACTAATTTAGACATTATTGTAATGAATCATCTAGGATGATATGGGATTGTCTTGTATGATATCTAAAAATAATATCATACATAAAAGTGTTTGACGGTTGATTCTTTTTTATTTGAGCCTATCATAAAGGATGATGTAAATATCATCCAAGGATATTTTCTTAATTTGACTGTCTTAACATAGGAGCCCTAATTAGGGTATCTATTTTAAGTAATCATCAAGTACGATTTGGGATCGTCCTATACAATGTGATAAAAAATAAAAATTCCTTAAATATATACATTTTTTTCCCCTAAGTGTGTGTGTGCAAGGTTACTTAGCATTATGATCCACCTTATTATATTTGACTAAAGAATAGAAAAAAACCATTGTAATTACACTTATAGACTAACTCAGTCCTAATCTACCAAAATTTTAGCTGGCTTGAATTACAATTAACCTTGTTGACCTAAAACGTTATTAGCAGGGCAAATAAAAATAAATGTGCAGTAGTAATAGTAGTAAGAAAAATAGGAATGCTAGAAATGTTTGCTATCATTGAAACTTTAATCCTTGAATCCAGGTTTGCAACATAAAGTCAGTTTGATCTTTTATGTTTGTTTAATTTTTTTTTTGTTTCTTTTTTTGTGCTTCTCTTATTTTCAATAATGTCAAAGGTGAAGATCAAGTTGTATTTGTATTTAAGTTGCATATGTTCATATTGTATTTACATTAATTTATCTGTTATATAGTTTCTAAATCTTTTTGTTTTAATGAATTTTGTTTTCATTCCCCTATTTTTCATTTATTTATCTTAATAATGGGGATATTAGGAGAAAATATTTTTAAAATTACAAATTCAACCATTAATATTTGTCATCATAAAAAAGGGAGAGATTATTACAACTTGATTTTATGAGTTTATGTTTTTTATGATAACAAATATTGTGGCTCACATCCTTATGTCTACATGTATTTGCAATGTATATTTGTTTGTGTGTACAAACATTTCAGAAACACCATGCACTGTGCAATGAAGATTCAAGGCTCAAAATTGGGTTGAATATACTATACTATAAAGATTTTTGTAATATTCATTGATGTATTTCTATTTAATGAGTCAAGTTCTATAAGGGAGCTTGGTGACCATGCACACACAAACTCAGGCAGAGTGAGATTGAGTTAAAATCAAAAGTTTAAATTTTGAACTCATCATACTATACAATTTATATTTTACTATATAATCAGCTCATCTAACTAATCATACTAGATGATTTAGATTGTCTAGGATGATCAGTTATGATCGTGAAAAATAATTGATAATAATAATTTAGGAAAGTTTTTAAAATTCAAATTTTGTTCTAATCATCAAGAATGATGAAAGATCATTAGGAATGTTAAGCCCTTATGAACTAGCCCAAGGCTAACCAATAAGGGGTGAAATGGTATTTTAAAACTTCTTTTAATCAAAACACAATCAAAACCAAAACCAAGATTCACCATAGAAATCAAAGTGCGAAAATAATAAAGAAAAGAACACACCAGATTTATAGTGGTTCTATCAAACCTTGACCTACGTACACTCCTCGGAGGCACCATCTAACTATTGCACTAAGCTCAGTGTCTCTACTTTAGCCCCAACAGCTAGGTGGAGAAGCCCTTACAAAATCACTTCCACCTTTCTTGGTGCGGCGGAGTAGCTGGGTCCTTTGACACCAAAGAGATCTTCTTCTTCCGAGAACTACCCTTAAGACAAGCCTTAAATTTGATGGAACTAAGGTGCAAGCTCACCGAAGCAACCGTGTGGAATCACCCTCCACACTCTCTTGAAACCCCTTCCAAGGATTTTATCCCTCTCACAAACTCCACCCTTTCCTCTATCCCTTTCAAGCTCTCTCTTTAAGTTTCCTCTAAAAGAATGAGGCTATAATAGCTGCTAAAGATGCATACAAAGTCTTTGACAAAGCTTAAATAAAAGAGCTTCAAAAAGGATCTTAAATGCACCAAACTGACATTATTGTCTAGGACCATCGCGGGATCGTCCTATACGATGTGCCAAAAAGGAGCGCTTTTAGAAACCCTAAAAACTTAATTTTGGTGCAAAATATCATCGAGGATGATCGCAAGATCGTACCGAATGATGCGCTTGAAAAGAGGGCTTCAAAAAACCCTAAAAACTCAATTTCGGTGCCAAACATCAGCCTGGATGATCGCAGGATCATCCAGTACAATGTGCAAAATTTTTCCTGATAGTGTTGGATGATATTAGGATAGTCCAGAACTATCAGTACAAAAATGTAGAGATTTCCAGGACAATCTTGTGGATCGTCTGGGACGATTAGAAGAGAAATTATGGTATTTCATCTTGACCGATTTGGGAAAATCAAGTATGTCGGAAAAATTATCCAATATGATATACAGATCGTCCAGGATGATATGATTGAAAAATTTAACCATAATTAGTCCATTAATGACAAGATCAATTTAGGCATGATTGGTATCGATTGTCCAGGATGATCAAATCGTCCGGGACGATTAGAACAAAATTGTAAACTTAAATCTTTGCCTAATTTGACATTGGTGTCTCTTTTCCAAGATCATAAAGAATCATCCTAGATAATCCAAAATTGCTTAGGAAGATTAGTTCAAAACTTAATCTTCTTGATTTGAGTAGATCTCACTTCCCTGAGTGTGTATGCATGGTCACCAAGCAAACATACTCCCTTATAGGACTTGACTCAAGAAATTAAAAATTACATCAATGAATATTATAGACCCTTTTCAACATAACATTATTGAACAAAATCTTTAGCTATGATTCATTATTTGATATTGCATGCTATTCTTGAAATGTTAGTATACACACAAACAAATATAGAATAAACAATACTATGAGATATAAAGATGTTTGTTATCATCAACAAAATAAAAGTCATGAGCTCGAGTTGCAACAAATGATACACATCATATTTGATGATCTATGATAATCATGCCAAAATTAATTGTATGATTAAAGGACTAATTATGGTTAATTTGTTCAATCAGATTGTCTATGACAATCAGTGATGATCGTACTGGATGACCTAGAGGATGCACGGGATGACCCCAAACCGTACAAGATGAAATACCAAAATTATTTACCAATCATCCAAGATGATCCCCAATATCATACTAGATGCTCAGTACAAATTTGATCTGATAGTACTGGACTATCTGGTGATCATGGAGTATTATTAGGTCATATTTTGAACATTATACTATACAATCATGCGATCATACTGTTTGATCTTTAACATAAGAATTGTGTTTTTAGGGTTTTTTAAGCCACATATTTAAGCTTTCTTCAAAGACATTGTAAGGGTCTTTATCATGCATTGAGACTCTATTCTTTTAGAAAAAAACTTGAAGAGAGATTCTTGAAAGGGTAGAGTTTGAGAGGGAGAAGACCCTTGTGGTGTTCAAGGGAGTGTTAAGGAAATTTTGCACAGTTTCTTTGGTAAGCTTGCACCTTAGTACCATCATATTTAGGGTTTGTCTTGAGGAAAGTTTTTGAAAGAAGAAGATCTCTTTGGTGTCAAAGGATCCAGCTACTCCTCCGCACCGAGAAGATGAAAGTGATTCTAGGTTCTCTGCTTCACCAGGAGGGTGAAAAGGAGGCAAGGTTCTTTGCCTCACCAGAAGGGTAAAAATGAGTCAAGGTTCTCTACCTATGAAATGAGTACGGTCCTCTGCCATATCATGATAGTGGAAGAGAGTTTATAAGGGCTTTTTCGCCAAGCTGTGGGGGCTAAAAGAGAGTCACTAAATAGTTTAGGGTAATAAATGGAGTGACTCTAGGGAGTAGACGTAGGTCAGGTTGACCAAACCACTATAAATCTTTAATGTGTTTATTCGTAATTTTATTTTTCTGTACTTTATTTTTCACATTTATTTTTTTGTTAATTATCTGGTTGAAAATATCTTATTTTCTATTATTGTAAAATTTCTTTACTTTTGCATCAAGGGATAAAATTATATATTTTTAGATGTTAAAAAAAATTTAAAAAGTGGGGTTTTTCTTTATGTTTAAAGAAGTTTTTTAAAAAACTAATTCACCCCCTCTTGGTTAACCTTCAAGACTAGTTCTATAAGGTCTAACAACCTTCACAAACTTTTAGATGGGATCCATACATGTATGTGTGCTCTCATAAAAGACCTCATGAAAGCATGTGGTACCTAGATAGTAGATGTTCAAAGCACATGACTGGAGATGCAAATTAATTCATTTCGGTGGAGGCTACAGTAGGAGGTAAGGTGACACTTGGAGATAACACCATAAGGAGAGTGGTGAGATTAGGTATAATTCCTAAATAAAAAAAAATATTATTTAAAATATTTTACTTGTAGATGGCTTAAAACATAACTTGCTTGGCATAAGCTAGCTTTATGATAAAGGATTTATTATTAAAATTTTATCTACCAGTTGTATGATTAGATTAAATGAAAATACTATGCTACAAGGAAATATAATTAATAATATTTATATGCTAGATTTAATCATTTTTAAACCTGCTGTTTCTTCTTGCCTAAAAATTTTTAGTAATGGATCCTAGTCATAACATAGGAGATTAGGTCATGCAAGCATAAAAAATCTTAGAAAAATCACCCAAAAAGTCTTAGTAAGAGGCATACCCAAATTAGAGTTCACTAAGGACCACCTACATGATGCCTGTCAGTTAAGAAAGCTAGTCAAATCTTCCTTCCACTTAATTAAGGACATAAACACAAGCAAACCCTTAGAATTCCTTCACATGGATCTCTCTGGAACTACTAGAACTTCAAGCTTAAGATGGAAAGTCATTCGATTATTTGAGGTTTACTTGGGTTAGATTCCTATCTCATAAAAGCGAATCATTCGAGGAATTAAGAATATTTTCCACTTGGATTTAGAGGAAGCTAGGTTGTGAAATTATGATAATTCATATTGATCATGGTGAAAATTTGAGAATGAGAAATTTTAATCTTACTACAAGGAGCAAAGGATAGATAAAAACTTTTCATCTCTTAGAACTCTTCAATAGGGTAGTTGAATGAAAGAACATGACCCTAGTAGAAGCTACTAGAACCATGTTAGCTAAATACTCACTTCTAAATATATCTAAGCAGATGCGGTGATTACAACATGATATATTCTAAATAAAGTTAATATTAGAACAAATCTAAATAAGACACCCTATGAAATCCTTAAGGGTAGGACACCCAATCTCTCTCTCCTTCATATCTTTGGATGCAAAGTGTTCATTCTGAATAATGGGGAATCTCTACAAGGAAAGTTTGTCCCAAAATCTGATGGAGTGATCCAAGGTTACTCAAATATTAGAAAATTCTATAGAGTTTTCAATAAAAAAGCATTGGTAGTAAAGGAGACCACTCATGTTGTATTTGATGATTCTGATAATTCTGGAGGGGCTAGGGTAGAAGAAGAAGAGGTTTTAGAAATTATCCAAGGATTATAATCTGCAAATTTGAAGGAAAGGAAAGAACCTAAAAACACATTGCCTAGAGAATGGAGATATTCTTAAAGTCATCATAAAGAACTGATCTTATGAGACTCATCTGAAGGTGTTAGAACTATATACAAACATAAAAGAGAAGTAAAGCACTATGCCTTCATTTCAATAACTAAACCCACCAATAATAATCAAGCCTTATCTTATGAATTATGGATACTAGCCATACAAGAAGAGTTAAATTAATTTTTGAGGTTGATGTTTAAGAACTTGTTAAAAGATTTAATGATAAGAGTGTGGTTGAACCAAATGGATTCTCAAAAATAGAATGAATTGTTCTGGCGTTATGGTTAGAAATTAAGTAAGATTAGTTACTAAAGGGTATAACCAGATATAAGAAATTGGCTCTTAAGAGACCTTTGCCCCTATAGCTAGATTGGAAACAATTAGAGTGCTATTAGCTTTTGTCTGCTTTAAAAGATTTAAACTATATCAATGGATGTCAAAAGTGCCTTTCTGAATGGGGTAATAAAAGAAGATGTGTTCGTTGAAAAATTTAAATGCTTTGAAAATTCAAAATTTATTAATCAAGTGTTCAAATTAAAAAAAAAATATTATATGAACTAAAACATAAACCTGGAGTATGGTATGAAAGGCTAAGCTCATTCCTACTAGAGAGAACCTTTGTTAAGGCGAGTGTAGACACCATCCTATTTAAAAAAAAGGTAGGAGATGAACTACTCATTTTCTAAATTTATGTAGATGATATTTTATTTGGATCTTCTGATAAAAATCTATGTGATAAATTTTTCAAAAATATTGAGTAAGGAGTTTGAGATGAGTGTGGTGGGAAAACTGACCTACTTTTTAGATTTAGTATAAAGCAGAAGGATGATAGAATTTATCTTAGTCAGTCAAAATATATTAAGGACATCCTTAAGAATTTTGAAATGGATAAAGCCAAGCCAATAAAACTTTTATGAGTTCCATTGTTCAGTTAGATAAGGATTAAAATAGAAAATATGTTTATAAAAAAAATACAGAGGAAGAATTGGATCACTTCTTTACTTGACAGCTAGCATACCTGATATTATGTTTATTATTATCTTTGTATTGGACTTTAGACTGATCCAAAAGAGTCTCACTTGATTGATGTAAATATAATCCTTAGATATCTCTTAGGAATCTGATATCCTAGGCATAACACGTCCTTTGAAATCATAAGATATTTTGATTCAAATTTCACAGGATATAAAGTTCATAGAAAAAGTACTTATAGAATATATCAATTCATAGGATAGTCTCTAGTCCCCTAGTCTAGTTGAAAACAAAACTCAGTTGCACTGTCCATTGCTGAAGCATAATACATAGCCTTAGAAATTTGTGTGGCCCAAGTCCTTCAGTTAAAGAACCAAATTATGGATTTAGGATTACATGTAAGCATAATTTCAATCCTATATGATAGCACTAGTTTCATCTATATTTTAAAGAATCCAATCCAACACTCCAAGACAAAACACATAGACATAAGACACCATTTTATTAGAGAGACATAGAACTATACCATCTAGCCACTGAAAATCAAATTGTTGTTATCTTTACAAAATCACTGACCTTTGAAACCTTCAGCATCTTAAGAACCATATTAGTGTGATAGATATTCATGCTTGAAATTGATGCCTTCTATCTTTTATGTGTTATTTTTTATTTTATTTAGATGGTTTTTTTTGTTTATGTGTTCCTTTTTTATGCTTTTGATTTTCTGTTAATTTCCTACACTATTTTTAGAATCAAATGACTTCTTACTATTGCTGTTGAATTTGTTTTAAATGATATTTTTTCCTTATTTTTATTTAGAAACATGTAAGCAGTGGTTGTCTTATCTAAAATAATTAAAGAAAGAAACATTGCTGATTGTTTTTCTTTCTTTAACTCCTTTAATGATATATTTTATTTATGAATCAAAATCCAGTTAAAATTAAATATTAGAATTTGAAATAACAATCTATTATATCTTCATACAATAATCAATCTCATTTGAATAATGTTCGAATTCAGTGAATCTCTTTCAGGTTTTCTTAATCAGATTATTTGCATTTATCATATGGATAGAATTTTATTTTATGATTTACTCTTCCTTATTTAAGAGAGTGAGTTTATCCTATCTTATATTTAGAAGATAATCTGCCAACTGAGAAAATTTTAAGGATTAAAAAAAGTATGACCTTTAAATAATTCTAAGAAGTATGAAGTATATAAAAAATTAAATGATACATAATGTGTGCCAAAAGATGATTAAGAGGCACAAAATGAGTCAACTAAGAGTTAGCTTGCATTTCTTTCAAATACTTATAATCTTAGAAGACTCCCTGTGTCAATTGATATCTCCTATACTTGAATTTGAAAATCATGGTTTTTGACTGATTACTTTTCAATATTATTCTAATAGATTTTTTTTTAAACAAAGTTTGAATTTATAACTTTCCTATCTATTTTTTTTCTTCTGATTTAGATTTTTGTGTCAAAAGGATTTTGACCTGCAAGGAGTCCAAGCTAGAATTAACAAGATCAATTTTCTTGCCTTTCTGAATTTCAACATTGTCAATTAATTTCTTAGTAGTTTTCTAATTTTAATAATGAGGTAATTTTATCATTTATTGGGAGCAAATCAATTAAAAAAACTTGGTTTTTGTCTTATTATTATTTTATCCTATTTTTAATTTATTTTTTATTAGTTTTTATTTATTTTTTTTTAACCTTTTCGATCATCACATTTTATTCCATATGTTCTTTAATTTTTGTTTACATCATCTTGGATGATTCACATCATATTATATGATCTTAACAAAAATACACCTCTCTGATCATAACACATCCAATGGCTGATATAAATTAATTTATGGTGATTGTCCCATATAAATCATACTTGATACAAGATAATCCATGTTGCAGGAGTTATTGAATGATTTGAATGCAGTCGGGTCAACCCATTATGACAAATCATCCAAGACAATCCATGTGTTCATCCTATATGATCCAGTTAGTCAACAATCATACAAGCAAACTCCGCCGGATAATCATCCTCTGTCTAATCATCTAGTACGATGCCTGATCGTACTGGATGATTGAACTTTTGCAAATTTGGTTTCATGGATTATGATTTTGATGTTAGCAAACACTACGACTGCCTTTTCTACTGACATTTCATGGCCACAAGATCAGACGACAATCGAAACCAGCTCAAGATCGGGTAGACTAGGTCTAAGTCAGTCTGTAACTTTCTTTTTTCCTTTATTGAGTCAATTGTAACATTGGAAGTGTCTAATTTTAAGTAACCCTACACACATACACTTAAGTGTTTTTGTTCTTACTGATTTAGAATTTCTATTTTTTCTCACATCGTCCCGGACGATATTTATATCGTCCTGGACGATCGGGTCTAAAATAGAAACCCCAATCAGAATCTTTGTTAAGGTAGCCGTAATGAGCTGATCAGCCTGGAAGATACATGTATAAGCCAGGTTGATAGGCTCAAAATAGAAAAAAAAACCACCATGATCTATTTAGGTATTTTTTGTTTTTTGAAATCGTCTAGGATGATCTTGTATCGGCTTGGACGATAAATCACAATTATGCCTAAATTAATCCGATAATCAAAGAAGCAATTAAGGATGATTGATGTGATCACATTGTTCTAGATGTTTGTAATATCGGTCAGGACGATATGTTTAAAAAAACCTTAGTTGCTCCTGGACAAAAAATATCGGCCAGCTCATATTTCGGGCGATGGTCTGGACGATCGGGATCGGCCAGCTCGAATTCCAAGCGATGCTCTGACCAATTTTCCTCTGATTTAAACTAATCGGCCGGGACAATAGTGAGATGGTACTAGACGATCAAGCCAATTTTGAATCATCCAGATCATTTTCAGAGCGATTCTCTGGCCAATCTTCTGTAATCTGTATTGATCGGCCAGGACGATAAGCATATCGTCCATGATGATAAGGTCGACAACTTGCAATTAATGAGTTTGAAGCTCTTCTATTTAAGAGCTATTGTTCAACATTTTGAATATCTTTTACTGCTATCTTGACCTGAGAAAACCTAAATAAGAGTGAGAGAGAGAGAGGGAGAGAGAGAGATAGAGTATCTTGTGAGGGGGTTTATAGGGGTTGCGCTAAGCATTGTTCCACTTCTTCTTCCACTACAGTCTCTTATCTTTGGAAGGGTTGGGAGAGGTAAGATTCAATGATTGATCGAGGTTCTTTGCCTACTTTAGGAGGAAGCAAAAGGAGTGGGATTTTCTTTCTTGCCAGAGGTGGCAAAAAAGAAGTTTTTATAAGGGCTTCTCTTTCTAGCTTTGGGGGCTAAAGGAGAGTCACTTTGGTAGTGCAATACTCGGAGGGTGCCTCCGGGGAGTGCACGTAGGTCAAGTTGACCAAACCACTATAAACCCTTGTTTTTTTGTGGTGATATTTGTTGTGATTTATTGTTCTATTGTCTAAAGAT
Organism: Dendrobium huoshanense; assembly: GCA_016618105.1. Lineage (NCBI taxonomy): Eukaryota > Viridiplantae > Streptophyta > Magnoliopsida > Asparagales > Orchidaceae > Dendrobium > Dendrobium huoshanense. The sequence continues at coordinate 15,046,203 of CM028350.1, forward strand.
TTTTAAAATACCAATTCAACCCCCTCTTGGTTAGCCTCAGGCTAGTTCTTAAGGGCCTAAATCCCTAACGAACTTTTAAGTGGTATTAGAGCGGGATTCATAAAAACTGAGTTTGAAAACTTTTTGAAATTTGATCCATGGCTAACTTTGGGAATCGTAATACAACTGAAGGATATTCTATTACACGACCTCCTTTGTTTGACAACCATCCTTTTTATTTTTGGAAAACTCGCATGTGTACTTTTCTGCAATCAACTGACTATTGCATAGGGATGCTTATTAAAGAAGAATATTCTCCACCTTCTCGTGAAATAAATGGAATTAAAACTGAAGTGGCTTTTACTGAATGGAATTTTAAAAAAAGAGATTTAGTTCAATTAAATACGAAGTGTTTGAATTGCTTTTTTTGTGCTTTAAAATCTGAAGATTACATGCGTGTCTCTACTTACTCTACTGGTAAAGAGATTTGGGATAGGTTGTGCATTACTTATGAAGGAACTAATGAAGTGAAATAGCCTCGCTTGAATATTCTCTAGCATGACTACAAATTTTTTTATATGAAACCTTTTGAATCAATTTTTGATATGTATACAAGGTTTACTCAAATTATAACTTCTTCACATGCCTTAGGAAGAGAACTTTCAAACTATAAAAAAGTGAACAAAATTTTAAGATGCTTGCCTTCCTCTTTTGATTTTAAAATCACTACAATCACTGAATCTAAGGATTTTAACATTTATTTGATTGATAACTTACTTGGCTCACTCATTGCTCATGAGCAAGTGATGAATTAAAGAAATCTTGATACTGGTGAGAAAAAGAAGGAGAAAACTGTGGCACTGAAGGCCAACAACATGGACTCTAATTCTATCGGGTCTGAAAGCGATGACTTTGCCTTAATCACAAGACAATTCAAAATCTTTCTAAGGAAGATGTAAAAGTATCATTAAAAGTGGAGTAAAGGTAAGTGAAACAAAAATTTTAAGAGTTCTAATGATATGATTTGTTATGAATACAGGAAACCTAGACATGTGAAAGCTGATTGTCCTACACTTAAGACTCACACAAGCGAGGAAAGAAGTGAGAAGAAACCCAAGTTTAGGAAGGACAAAAAGAGATTTCAAAAGGAGTTTTGGGAAGATTCGGCATTTGATTCATCGAAGACTGAACCTGAATATGAAACAACAAACTTGTGCTTAATGGAAGACTATCATCTTCATCAAGAAGAGGTATGTGAACTATCCTACGACCAACTACTTGAAGTTTCTAAAAAAAAATCATGCATCATATAGGAAACTTAAGAAAACTCATGCTAGCTTGAAATTGGAATTGTTGAATTTACAGAAAGAGCATAGAATTTTGATTAAAGATCACTTAACAATTTATTCAAATCATATGGCTCTACTTGATGAATTTGATGAGTTAAATAAAAAGCATCTTGAATTAATTGAAGAGCATGGTTCATTAAAAACATCACACACCTCACTTGAACCTGATTTTAAGAAATATGAAAAGAGAGCAAAATTTGAGGATTGAATATGATGTCTTAAAAAGTACAAACTTTAGGATTAAAAATGAATTGGATACACTTAAGAAAACTCAGATGACACCCACACTTGATCAAGTGCCAAAATCTAGGAAGGGGCATTATAACCCAAACCATTTAAGAAATCCTTTTCTTGGAGTTAGATATTTTTCATGTGGCATGCTAGGACACATCTCACACACTTGCACACTTCACCATAGTACACATTGGGTGTGGAGACCCAAGGTGCATGATTCATAGCATACCACATATGCATTGTATTCTACCTTTCATAAGAAGGGACCCAAACCTGTTTGGATTCATATATCTGACATTTGATGATTTTATAGGATTGCTCTCACAAAAGGCCTCATGACAGTATGTTGTACCTAGACAGCGGATGCTCTCGACATATGACTGATGATGTCAATCAATTCATTTTGCTGGAGATCAGGACTGGAGGCAAGGTTACTCTTGGAGACAACACCACCTAGAAGGTGGTTGGCGCAGGTATAATTGGTAATTCCAAGAACCTTATGATTGAAAATATTTTGCTTGTAGATGGTTTGAAATACAAACTTTTTAACATCAGTTAGCTTTGTGACAAGGGCTTTATCATACAATTTTTTTCTAATTCATGCATTATGAGTTTATGTAACAACACTATTTTGCAGGGAAAGCAGATCAACAACGTGTACATGCTTGATTTAAATGACATTGAAAGCGTTGCATCATTTAGCTTAAAAATAATGGTTGATGATTCATGGTTGTGGCACAAGAGATTATATCATGCTAGTATAAAAACGCTTAGAAAATTGACCCAAAAAAACCTAGTTAGAGGTGTCCCCAAACTTAAGTTTTCAAAAGACCACCTTTGTGATTCTTGCCAATTAGGAAAACAAGTCCACTCCACTTTTCACCCTATTAAAGTCTTTAGCACCTCTAAACCTTTAAAAATCCTTCACATGAATTTATTTGGACCCATTAGCACTGCCAGCTTGGGAGGGAAAGTCTATGGTATTGTAATTGTTGATGACTACTCAAGGTTCACTTGGACTAGATTTCTTTCACACAAAAATGAGTCTTTTGAGGAGTTTAGAACATTTTTTAACTTGGATTCATAAAAAGTTAGGTTGTGAGATCTTGACCATCCATAGTGATCATGGGGGAGAGTTTGAAAATGAAAGATTTGGAGATTTTTGTTAGGACATGGGGATTAGCCACAACTTCTCAGCTCCTAGGACCCCTCAGCAGAACAGGATAGCTAAAAGGAAGAACCGGACCTTGGTGGAAGCTGCTAGAGCCATGCTTACTTAGTATTCACTTCCAAAATACTTTTGTGCTGAAGCGGTTAACACAGCTTGTTATGTGTTGAATAGAGTAAATGTTAGAGTCAAATTAGATAAGACATCCTATGAGATCCTTAAGGGTAGGACACCCAATCTTTCCCACCTTCATGTCTTTGGTTTTATGGTTTTCATTCACAATAATAGGAAGTCTCACTTGGGAAGATTTGATCCAAAATCTGATGAAGGAGTGTCTTAGGATATTCAAATGTTGGGAAGTCTTTTAGGATGTTTAATAAGAGGACTTTGATGGTGGAAGAGACTACACATGTAGTGTTTGATGAGTATGATCTTATAAAGCCTGGAGTAGAGTATGATGATGATGTTGGAGATATTTTCACTGGAGTAGAAAATTTGGAGAAGGGAGTAGATCACCAAAACACTGAAGGAGTAGGAGAGGTGACCCAAGGAGTAGAAAATATAGATATGGGGGAAAGGGTTGGGCCTTCACACACCTTGCCTAGAGATTGGAGATACTGTATAAGTCACCCCAAAGATTTGATCTTAGGAGACCCTTCTAATAGAGTTAAGACTAGACATGGACTTAGGAAGGAGATGAACCACTCTGCCTTTATCTCAATGACTGAACCCACCAATATAAACCAAGCTCTTTATGATGAGTTTTGGATTTTAGCCATGCAGGAGGAATTGAACCAATTAGTTAGGAATGATGTTTGGGATTTTGTATAAAGCCATAAGGGACAAAGTGTAGTTGGAACAAAGTGGGTCTTTAAGAATAAGGTGAATGATTCTGCAGTGATGGTTAGAAAAAAAGCAAGATTAGTGGCTAAGGGGTATAATCAAATAGAAGGGATAGACTTTGAGGAGACTTTTGCCGCTATAGCTAGATTGGAATCAATTAAAGTGCTATTAGCCTTTGTCTTCTATAAAGGATTTAAGCTTATATGATTGGCTTATATGATTTAAAGTAGGCACCAAGAGCTTGGTATGAGTGGCTTAGTACATTCTTACTAGAAAGGGAGTTTGTTAAGGGGAGCATAGACACCACCCTTTTTTTAGGAAAGTTGGAGATGATTTGCTCATTATTCAGATTTATGTGGATGATATACTTTTTGGATCTTCTGATAAAAAACTTTCTGATGAGTTCTCTAAAATAATGAGTAGAGAGTTTGAGATGAGTATGATGGGAGAGTTGTCCTACTTTTTGGGGTTTAGCATAAAATAATTGGATGATGGAACCTGTCTAAATCAAACAAAATAGATAAAGGATATTTTGAAGAAGTTTTTGATGGATAAAACTAAGCCAATTAATACTCCCATGACTTCTAGTGTTCTGTTGGACAAGGATCCAAGTAGTAAGTCTGTGGATCAGAAGAAGTACAGAGGTATGATTGGATCCTTACTTTAGATGACTGGTAGCCAACCTGATATTATGTTTAGTGTTTGCCTTTGTGCTAGATTTCAAGCTGACCCTAAGGAATCCCACCTGATTACAGTTAAGAGAATTTTTAGATACCTTTTAGGGACCCAAAGCTTAGAAATTTGGTATCCTAGACACAATACTTCTTTTGAGATTATTGGATTTTCTGACTCTGATTTTGCAGGATGTAAGGTGGATCAAAAAAGCACTTCAGGAACTTGTCAATTCATAGGACAATCTTTGGTCTCATGGTCTAGTAGAAAGCAAAACTCTGTTGCACTTTCCATTGCTGAAGCTGAGTACATTGCTAGGAAGTTGTGTGGCCCAAGTTCTTTGGTTGAAATAACATGTATTGGAATTAGGATTACCTGCATGCACCATCTAATCTTTTGTGACAACACTAGTGCCATATGCATTTCTAAGAATCCTATCCAACATTCAAGGACTAAGCACATTGACATTAGGCATCACTTTATTAGAGATCATGTGACTAAGGGAGATATTTAGTTACACCATCTGACAACTGAAAATCAACTGGCTAACATCTTTACTAAACCTCTGGCCTTCGACACTTTCAGCTCTTTAAGGACCAGATTAGGTGTGATTGACATAAATGCTTGAACTTAATCTTTTTACTTACGTTTCTTTTATTTTTGTTCTTTTTCTTTTCTTCTATTTGCTTTTCTTTTTCCTCTTTTTTTCTTTTCTTCTTTTTTGCTTTACTTTTTAGTTTTTGTTTAGATTATTGTGCTTTCATTTTTTTTATTAGATTTGGTTTTCAAAATCATCGCTAAAATAATATCGTATGCCTTGTCCTTATTTTTGAAAATTTGTAGTCAATGTTTTATATCTCTTAATCTATTAAAATCTAAAAATATATCATTAATTGTGTCTCTTCCTCTAACCTATTTTAGTGGCATAGTTTTCTTTTCTAATAAAAAATCTATCTCAAATTAACAAATGGAGTATGAAATTAAAATCTTTTCTAACCTTGCTACAACAAATCTATCTTGTATTTATAATGATCAAAGTCTTTATGTCACATCAAAATTCCTCATTACCCTTGTCATTAGTTATTAATTCTATTTTGTGGATTGTGCTTCCCTATATTAGAGATTAAGTTTTTCTTCTCTAATATCTAAAAGATTTTCTCAGAAATAACATTTTTTTAAGAGTTTTTGAAAGAGAATGTAGCTTGCAAAAATAAAAAAATTTGCCAACGATGCCAACAAATGATGCGCAATGACGCGAAATTGAAAAAAAAAATATACACAAAGTGTATAAAAATCAAAAGATACGCAAAGCGTCATTCAATTGACAAGAGGCATAAAATGAGCCCACCAAAAGAAAGCTCTCCTTTCTTTTGAAATCTTTTAAAACTTAGAAGATTTCAAGTATCAAAGGCTTGATTTCGATTATTTTGTGATTGTGACAAATTTACTTTGATACATTATTCTAAAAGATATTTTTTTTGAAATCAAGTGATGAACGGATCCTTTTTCTCATATCCAATTGAATTTTTGAGTTAGGTCATTGATTTCAAAAGACGATTTTACACTAAAAGAAAGTTCAAGATAAGTGTAGCCATGATCGGATATTCTACCGTCTGTTTGGATTTTTGATGTTGTTAACTCATTAACTTACAAATTTTTAAAATCAATCACATGAAATACTACAACTTGTTCATGCCTTGATTTATAAAAAAAAAAGATGCTTTATTTATTTTGTTTCTTAGTTTCCTCCTTCTTTTTGAGATGTCAAAAGGGGGAGTAGTATATTTGTGTGGTTACACTTTGTTTATATGTTTGCACTTTCTATTCTAGATTTTGAAAGCTTCCTTGAAAGCTTCATATGATTTACATTGCAATTAATCGTCAAAATGTTTTCCATCATGAAAAAGGAGGAGATTATTGCAAATTTGGTTTCATGGATTATGGTTTTGATGTTAGCAAACACTACGTCTGCCTTTTCTACTGACATTTCAGGGCCACGAGATCAGACGACAATCGAAACTAGCTCAAGATTGGGTAGACTAGGTCTAAGTCAGTTTGTAACTTTCTTTTTTCCTTTCTTTAGTCAATTGTAATCTTGGAAGTATTTGATTCTACGTAGCCCTACACACACACACACACACACTTGAGTGTTTCTTTTCTTACTGATTTAGAATTTCTGTTTTTACTCACATCATCCCAGACGATATTTATATCATCCTAGACGATCAGGTCTAAAACAAAAATCCTAATCAGAATTATTGTTAAGGCAACCGTAATTAGCTGATCGGCTTGGATGATACATGTAGCGGCCAGGATGATAGACTCAAAATAGAAAAAAATCATCCGCCATGATCTATTTAGGTATTTTGTATTTTTGGAAATTGTCCTGGACGATCTTGTATCATTCTGGATGATAAATCATAATTATGCCTAAATTAATCCAGCAATCAAGGAAGCAATTATGTATGATTGATACGATCACATCATCCTGGATGATCGCAATATCTACTGAGATGATATGTTTAAAGAAACCATAGTTGCTCCTGGATGATAAATATCGGCCAGCTCATATTCTGGGCGATGGTCTGGATGATTAGGATCGGCCAGCTCGAATTTTGGGCGATGCTCTGGATGATTTTCCTCTGATTTGAACTAATCGGCTGGGACGATAGTGAGATCGTCCTGGACAATCAAGCAAATTTTGAATAGTCCAGATCATTTTCAGAGCGATTGTCTAGCCGATCTTTTTTTATTTATATTGATTGGCCAGGATGATAGGTTAATCATCCTCGACGATAAGGTCAGCAACTTGCAATTAATGAGCTCTTTTGAAGCTCTTCTATTTAAGAGCGGGGAGCTATTTTTAAATGTTTTGAACATCTTTTGCTGTTGTCTTGACCTGAGAAAACATAAAGAAGAGAGAGAAAGGATCGTATGAGGGGGAGCTTGTGAGGGGGTTCACAAGGTTTGCTCCAAGCATTATTGCACTTCTTCTTCCACTAGAGTCTCTTATCCTTGGAAGGGTTGGGAGAGGAAAGCTTCGGTGATTTATTGAGGTTCTATGCCTGCTTCAGGAGGAAGAAAAAGGAATGGGGTTCTCTGCCTTGCCAGGCGTGGCAAAAAGGAGGTTTTTGTAAGAGCTTCTCTATCTAGTTGTGGGGGCTAAAGGAGAGTCACTTTGGTTGTGCAATACTCGGAGGGCACCTCTGGGGAGTGGAAGTATGTCAAGTTGACCGAACCACTATAAACCCTTGTGTTCTTTTTACTACTTTCACATTTATTTTTTTTTGCACCTTATTTTGTTTTTGTGGTGATTTTGGTTGTGATTTGTTGTGCTTTTGTCTAAAGATTTTTAAAATACTAATTCACCCCCCTCTTGGTTAGCCTCGGGCTAGTTCTTAAGGGCCTAACATCGCTAACAAACTTTCATGATCTATATTTTTTAATCAGTTGTGTGGCCAAATTGATTTGACCACTTCATCTTGTATAATATCAAGATTTTCTGATATGATATGTATTATTCTATTTAAAAAGTTTCAAATCATAGTTTTCTCTTTAATCAACACATTCCACCTCTACTACTTTCTTACTTATGAACTCTACTCTTGCAATGGCTGGTAGCAAAAAAATCTAGAGCGCTTGCTGGTAGCTCGTCTAGGCGGGATATCGATCCTTGTTTCATCGAGGAAGTTGATGAAGTGGCTTACAATTGTGATAAGAATGATGGCATTACCCCCTCAAAATTTATCAATCAAAATGTTATGAACTTTCAGGTGCTTGATCTATTTGCTCGAACAAATCTTATCTTTCTCCGTACACTAGCCTTTCCATTTAATTCAGAACTCTTGTTTGAATTCTTTGACAACCTTTGCATTAACAATGCTTTTATTACCTTACAATCATATATTAATTTAAGGCCTATTGAGATTACCTATCAGGATTTTCAAGAGTTCCTTCACCTCTCTACCACTAAAGACATGATCCATATCTTAGCTTCAGATCCTGATTTTAACTAGGCTCTTGCTAATAATATTCTTAGGGAAACTAATATGAACTACCATGTAGCCCAGGTCAACACCATAGTTAAGAGTGTTTAAACCATCAAACATATCCTTTGCAATTATATTATTCATAAAGCTGGGGATTAGATTCATATTACACCTATTCTTTAACTTACCACTTATTACATCATGACTAACTTGGACTTCAATGCATCTGATATTATCATTCATTATATTGAATATTTAACCTACATTATGTTGAAACTGGTTGAATATGAGTTAAGTTGTTAGACCTAAGCTTTTGTCCCAAAGGCTAACCAAGAGGGTGGGGGGGGGGGGGGGGTGGGGAATTGGTACTTTTCAAAATTTGTCTATTTATTGGAATTCAAAAGTTTGAAACTTTTTTTTCAAACTAAGCAGGTTGTTTTTAGATTTTTTCAAAAATTTTTTTCAACCATAGAGAAATAAAATGATAGAAATTAAAATTAACGGAAATAAAAAAGATAAAGGTTTATAGTGGTTCGGTCAAACACAACCTACATCCACTCCCTGAAGTCTCCTACTTCAGGTATTGAACTATTAACACTAGTGTCTCTCCTTTTTCCCCCATAAAAAGGTGGCAAAGCCTTCACAAAAACTCTCTTCAACCACTACCTAGTGCGGCAGAGAACTATCATCCTTTTACACCCTCTAAGTGTAGGCAGAGAACCTTTTACTGTTCACACTATCCAAATATAGGCGGAGAACCTTTGACTATTCACAATCCTCGAGTGTCGGTAGTGAACCTTCAACTATTCACACTCCTTGAGTGTCGGCAGAGAACCAGATCCTTTTGAGCAATCTTTACATGAGCAATCTAGAAAGAAAAGAGAAAGAGTTAAGAAACATAAATCATACAAAGAGATCCTTGTTGACCTCATTATTCGAGGTCAATTTCCCCGGAATCGACTCTAGCACCTAGGTCTTCGTAGCCAAGTATAGATGTCGCCCATAGGATTTCCCTTAGGTGGACACCCATTGACGTAGAATCGACTCGAACCTATCACTCAACTCGAACCAAAATTAATTCAATCCATTTTTTAATTCAACTCAAAATGAACTCAAATCAACTCATCAATCAAAACTCTTTGATATAGATCTACATAATATCAAACTTAATCAAATTGATTCAAGTTGGATTTAATGTAAATAACTCTAATCAACCTTTAGATCATTCCTAAATCAAGCCTTTTTAATCCAAACCCTTGATTTTGAATAAGAAATAAGAATATAATGGTAAATCTTCCTAAGGCCAGTTCAAACCAACTCACACGATCTCCTCTCCCTATACTTCATGAAACCGCCCAGCCCCATTCTCCTTCTCTATTCACGAACCGACCCCGACTCCCAGCAGTTCGTGAACAACCTCCCCCTCTCTTAACTCCCAAACTTCATCTCCCTCTCATAAGAAAACTCAAGCCGACTACCCAGGACTCTCACGCTCTCTCTTGCACAAGAATACGCACTCTATTCGCACAGGCCAAACTCCAGCCCTCAACCCGTCGCTCCTTCCCTCTCGCATGAGAAGCCCCCATCTCGAACCTCTCTCTCGCACTATTGGCCTGCAGTTCGCCTACCCTAGCCGACCGAATCCCTAGAAGACGTCAACCAGAGCTTTCCTTTCTCCTGTCCGATCTCCAACCTTAGAGACCTTAAACGAATATTTCTCTACTGCAATTTGTCCGACCAAAGGTAACAAAGACTCAAAGATTGGTAAACTTTATTCTTCTTAATCTCTTTCTTCATTATTATCTTTCTCTTCATCCCCATTTATCTTCTTCTTTTTCTCTGTTGGGTAAGAGAAGTAATGAGGATTACTTATTTTTTTTTTTAAGAAATAGTGCTTGCAAGTTCTGTTTAGAATTTTGAAATCAATAACTATTGATTTAAGTTTCTTTTAGTTTTTCTTTGCGTTAAGATGATATTTGTGTAGAAAGATTTTGGAATTGTAGTTTTCTTAAAAGAGAATCGACTTATGCATATTTTATTAGGTTTCTCTCATCAAGATAATTGAAAGTATAGAAATCTTTTTGAAAGAAAATGTAGGAAGTAATTTCATTACTTTGTTTCTTTTAAAATTGATAATTGATATGGTATAATGTTGAAGTTATCTCGGCATTTAAATTTATTTTCAATAAATAATACTATAGAATGATGAGATTGAATTTCTACATTATTCTTGGAGATTTGTATGGAGCAATTTTCTTTTACACAAATTGTTATTTTTTTTTAAATTATTAGCAAATAGAGATTGTTGGGAAATTTTATAAGTTGTTTGAAAAGGGCGTATGAAGGTAAGAGAGAATATTTGTTCTTTGTGTTATATTTTCAAATATTGGGTTTAATACAAAGTACTTGGTGAGTGTTGAAGAGTGGTACGTAATGTTTTGAAGCAAGAGAAATGCTAAAATAACACTTTGTACTCATAAGAAGGAAGCAAGTACGTGGTTCCTAAAGAGAAAAACATGTGTTAGAAGGTGAGAAATGTAATGATGCTTTCGATGTGTCATGATTGATGGAGATTGGTATACATAGTTGTATTTCACTCTCATTTATGGACATTTTCTTTGAAAACTATATGTTAAGAGATAAGATGTGTGACTTTATGAAAAGTTAAAAAAGTATATGTATTTCGAAAAGTAAGGAGTGAAATGTGAATGATTTTGGAAAAGGTGGCATGTGTAAGTATGAAAAGTAAATTGTATTGATGAGTGTATGTTTTGAGAATTGATTTGTGCGGGCTTTGAAAAATGAAAATAAAAGGTATATGGTTTAAAAAATGAAAGTGTGCGAGGTTTGGAAAAGGAAGTGTATGTTTTGAAGGGTGTTGGAGAATGAGTGATTTGAGTAATCATTAGGAAGTGAAGTTTGTTTGGTCTAAAAGTGGAAGTATATATTAAAAGTATTTTTGTGTGAGTTTTGAAGAGTAAAATGTTTGTTTTTGTGGAAAAGTGTGTGTGTGTTGAAAAGTGAATCAAGTGTGTGATGTTGGAAAAGCAAAAAGTGCATATCTTGAAAAAGGAAGTGTGGGAGTTTTGAAAAGGTAAAAGTGGAATTTGTATGATTTGGAAAGGTGAAAGGTTTATGATTGAAAGTGAAATTTGTGTGTGTTGAAAGGTGTTTTGAATATTGAAGTATATGAAAGTATTTTGATAAGGAAAAATGTAGAATATGATTTTGGGATGGGAGAAGTGTACAAGTGTGAGAAGTAAAGAGTTTATTTTGTGAAAATTGTGTAAAGTTAAGAAAAGTGGAAATAGATGTTAGAAAGATATGAAGTATGCTTCTAAAAGTAAAGGTTCCAAAAGAGTAAGCAACAAAACAAGTGATCAAGCCCGAAGAAAGGTACGTCTTTACTTTCAGTAAATTTCAGTTATTTTATTATTAATTATTAAATGTGCTTTCTAATCCCCATTTTTCCCTATTTTCTTCTCTTTATTTGCATGAACTACGAGGAATGGTACCGGTCGAGGGAACAAAAGGACAAGGAGCTAAAGGCTTCTATCGCCTCTATCCAGCCGGGTAGAGGTGCTATAGGCGGAACCACAGGGTCGTAGCCCCCGGAGACTGTGAGTATTCTAAACTTAGAAAACCTTTAGGGGCCCCTTGATGTGGTTTGTGCGAACCCTTCCCTTTTAGGTCCTTGTAGAAACTTCAATTTTATTAGGATTAATTTTGTTTTATTTTAGATCCTTAAACCTTTACACGCACGCAAAGTTTTAAGGGTTAGTAATAACAAAATTTTTTATCCTATATAACAGTAGTGAAACTTAAGGATAAAAATTAAAGACTGAGTCTTAGAAAATCTAGACTTAGGATGCATGCACACTTTAGGATAGAAACTTATAACATAGAAAATTTAGTGACATCTCACTGAAAGTTCGATGGGGATGTTAAGCCCTATGAACTTAGTCCCAAACTAAACCAAGAGGGGGGGTGAATTGGTATTTTAAAAACTTCGTTTTTAAACAAAGAAATAAAGTAACATAAAACCAAATCACACCACGAAAATAATGCGGAATTAAACGTGCGGAAGCAAGAAAAGAAACACAGAGATTTTATAGTGGTTCGGTCGACTCGACCTACGTCCACTCCTTGGAGGCACCCTCCAAGTATTGCACTAAACAAAAAGTGACTCTCCTTTAGCCCCCCACGGCTAGGTGGAGAAACCCTCACAAGAACCTCCTTTTTGCCACCCCGGCAAGGCAGAGAACCTATCTCCTTTGCTTCCTCCTGAAGCCGGCAGAGAACCAGAACCAACGGCACAACTCCTTACCTCTACCGACCCTTCCACGGACGAGAAACTCTAGACGAAGACGACGCAGAGAGATCCTTGAAGCAACCCTTGTAAAACCTCTCACAAGCTCCCCCTCACAAGATCCTCTCTCTCTCTTCTCTCTCTCTTTCTCTCCTCAAGGTCTTCTCAGGTCAAGGCAGCAGCCAAAGGTCTTGAAAAACGTTGAACAAGAGCTCTTTAAATAGAAGAGCTTCAAAAGAGCTCATTAATTGCAAGTTGCCGACTTTATCGTCCAGGCCGATCTGGACATCGGCCTGGCCGATCAGTACAAATCAATGAAGATCGGCCAGAGCATAGCCCTGAATGCTCATCTGGACGATTGAAAAATAGCTTGATCGTCCAGGCCGATCTCACGATCGTCCTGGCCGATAAGTTCAAATCAGAGGAAAATCGTCCTGACAATAGCCCTGAATACGGGCTGGCCGATACTGATCGTCCTGAAGTAACTTAAGATTTTTGACTATATCGGCCTGGCCGATCCTGCGATCGTCCAGGACGATATGATCGTATCAATCATCCTTAATTACTTCCTTAATTTCCTGAACAATTATGGTATAATTTGTTAATATCATCCAGGCCGATCCGAGGATCGTCCTGGCCGATAATTTAAAGATACACTATACCATACTTGTCTATGGCGGCTACTTCTTTCTGTTTTGAGCTTATCGTCCTGGCCGATACACGTATCGTCCAGGACGATCGGTTAACGTTGGCTGCCTTAATCAAGAATCCTTAATTAGACTTTCTGTTTTAAGCTGATCGTCCAGGCCGATCAAAGATATCGTCCTGGTCGATATGAGTAAAAACAGAATTTCTAATTCTCTCAAGTGTGTGTGTGAAGGGTTACAAAGTATCAGTCTTTTTGATTATTACAAGTGGACTCAAAAGGTAAAAATAAAAGTACAGACTGACTCAACCCTAACCCTACGCATTCCTGAACTTGGCTCCTTTTTGATTGTCCGATCGTCGATTCCTGAAAAGTTAGAAGCAACAAGCTGTCCAAGAAAAGCAGTGTTTGTCAATCATCAAAACATAAGACATGAAAAATAGATTTGCAACAATCTCCCCCTTTTTGATGATGACAAAACATATTAAAGGGATTTAATCACAACCATGAAAGAATAACCTCATAAACTTCTCCCCCTTTTGACATATCAAAAAGGAGGGTACATGAAAGCATAGTAAAAGAAATTCCCTTTTTTTTTTTTTTTTTTTTTTTTTTTTTTTTTTTTTAAACAAGGCACATCAATGATATAGTATTTCATGTGATTGATTTAAAAATTTGTGAGTTAACGTATTACCAATCTCATTTAATCCATAGAATAGGAGAATATCCGTTCATGGTTTACCCTTAGCCAAAACGTTGTCTTAGGGTAGAATCGTCTTTTGAAATCAATAACCTAACTCAAATAATTAATTGGATATGAAAAAAGAATCTACCCACCACTTGGCATAAGGAAAATATCTCCATAAAACAATGAGGTAGATTTGTCATAATCGAATGATAATCGAGATCAAGCCTTTGAGAATCAAAACTTCTAAGTTCTAAAAGATATAAAAAGAGAGAATAGCTTGCTTTTGAGTGGGCTCATTTTATGCCTCTTGTCAATGTTGTGGTGCTTTGCGCATCCTTTTATAGATTTTTCAATTTTTTGGCGTCTTTGCGCTTCTTTTGTTGGCATCATTGGCCAAATTTTTTATTTTTGCAAGCTAGATTCCCTTTTAGACTCTTTTAAAAAACTTAGTTGTGAATATATCTTCTCAGATATTAGAGAATAGGAGCTCTCTCTCTAACATAGGGAAGAATTACCACAAGCAGGATTAATAATTGAAGACAAGAGTAACGAGTGATCATGAGGTGACAAAAAAACTTTTAATCATTGTAAATATAAGATAGATTTGCTTAAGCAAGCTTTAGAAAGAATCTTAGTTTCATAAGCAATCTTTTATTTTGAGATAGACTTTTGATTAGAAAAGAAAATTATGCCACTAATACTAAGTTAGGTAAAGAGACACAATCACAAGATATTCATACTATTTAGGGATTAAGTGGATGAAAACATATTAACTACAAATTGTTAAAGACAAGACAAGAGATATCATATCAGTGAAGATCTAAAACTAAGGTACATGAAAAGAAAAAGAAGACTACAAAAATAATAAAGAAAGAAAAAGAAAGTTTTCATGCATTTATGTCAATCACACCCAATCTGGTCCTTAAAGAGCTGAAAGTGTCGAAGGCCAGTGGTTTAGTAAAGATGTCTGCCAGTTGGTTTTCAGTTGTCACATGGTGTAACTCAATGTCTCCCTTAGTCACATGATCTCTAATAAAGTGATGCCTAATGTCAATGTGTTTAGTTCTTGAATGTTGGATAGGATTTTTAGAGATGCATATGGCACTAGTGTTGTCACAAAAAATTGAGATGGTGCTTACATGTACTCCTAGATCCAATACCTGTTGTTTCAACCAAAGAACTTGGGCCACACAACTTCCAAGAGCAATGTATTCAGCTTCAGCAGTGGAAAGTGCAACAGAATTTTGCTTTCTACTAGACCAAGAGACCAAGGATTGTCCAATGAATTGACAAGTTCCAGAGGTGCTCTTTCTATCCACCTTGCATCCTGCAAAATCAGAGTCAGAAAAACCAATAATCTCAAAAGAAGTGCTATGTCTAGGGTACCAAATCCCTAATCCTTGTGTCCCCAAAAGGTATCTAAAAATCCTTTTAATAGCAGTCATGTGGGATTCCTTAGGGTCGGCTTGAAACCTAGCACAAAGACAAACACTAAACATAATGTCAGGTCGGCTTGCAGTCAAGTAAAGTAAAGATCCAATCATGCCTCTATACTTCTTCTGATCAACAGACTTACCACTTGGGTCCTTATCCAACGGAGCACTAGAAGTCATGGGAGTGTTAATTGGCTTGGCTTTGTCCATCTCATATTTCTTCAAAATGTCTTTTATGTATTTTGTTTGATTTAGAAAAGTGCCATCTTCCAATTGTTTTATTCTAAACCCAAAAAGTAAGACAATTCTCCCATTAAACTCATTTCAAACTCTCTACTCATTGTTTTAGAAAAGTCATCACACAAATTTTTATTTGAAGATCCAAAGAGTATATCATCAACATAAATCTGAACAATGAGTAAATCATCTCCAACTTTTTTAAGAAAAAGGGTGGTGTCTACGCTCCCCTTGACAAACTCCCTCTCTAGTAAGAATGTGCTAAGCCTCTCATACCAAGCTCTAGGTGCTTGTTTTAAACCATACAAAGCCTTTTTTAATTTAACACATGATTTGGAAATAGAGAACTCTCAAAACCTGGAGGTTGTTCTACAAACACATTTTCTTTTATCTCCCCATTTAAAAAGGCACTCTTGACATCCATTGAAAAAGCTTAAATCCTTTATAACAAGCAAAGGCTAATAGCACTCTAATGGCTTCCAATCTAGCTACAGGGGCAAAAGTTTCCTCAAAGTCTATCCCTTCTATTTGATTGTACCCCTTAGCCACTAATCTTGTTTTATTCCTCACCACCACTCCTGAATCATTCACTTTGTTCTTAAATACCCACTTTGTTCCAACCACACTTTGTCCCTTAGGTCTTTCCACAAGTTCCCAAACATCATTCCTTACAAATTGATTCAACTCTTCTTGCATTGCTAACATCCAAAACTCATCAGATAGGGCTTGGTTAATGGTGGTGGGTTCAGTCATAGAGATAAAGGCAGAGTGGTTCACCTCCTTCCTAAGTCCATGTCTAGTCTTAACTCCACTAGAAAGGTCTCCTAAGATCAAATCCTTGGGGTGACTAGTAGAGTATCTCCAATCTTTAGGCAAGGTGTGTGAAGTTTCTCCCCTTTCATCAAAAGTTTCTATTCCTTGGGTGACTCCTTCTACTCCTCCATTACTTAGGTGCTCATTCCCCTTCCCCAAATTTTCTACTCCACTTGTAATCTCTCCAACATCATCATCATCTACTCCATGCTTCTTATGATCAGACTCATCAAAAACTACATGGGTTGTCTCTTCCACCATCAAGGTTCTCTTGTTAAACACTCTAAAAGATTTCCCAACACTAGAATATCCTAAGAAAACTCCTTCATCAGATTTAGGATCAAATTTTCCCAAGTGAGACTTTCCATTATTGTGAATGAAAACTTTACAACCAAAGACATGAAGGTGGGAAAGATTAGGTGTTCTACCCTTAAGGATCTCATAGGGTGTCTTTTCTAACTTGACTCTAACATTCACCCTATTCAACACATAACAAGCTGTGTTAACCGCTTCAGCCCAAAAGTATTTTGGAAGTGAATACTCAGCAAGCATGGCTCTAGCGGCTTCCACCAAGGTCCGGTTCTTCCTTTCAGCTACTCCATTCTGCTGAGGAGTCCTAGGAGCTGAAAAATTGTGGCTAATCCCCTTCTCCTCACAAAAATCCCCAAATCTTTCATTTTCAAACTCTCCCCCATGATCACTATGGATGGTCAAAATCTCACATCCTAGCTTCTTCTGAATCCAAGTAGAAAAAGTTTTAAACTCCTCAAAAGACTCATTTTTATGAGAAAGAAATCTAGTCCAAGTGAACCTCGAGTAGTCATCAACAATCACAAAACCATAGACTTTCCCTCCCAAACTTGCTATGCTAATGGGTCCAAACAAATCCATGTGAAGGACTTCTAAAGGTCTAGAGGTGCTAATGTCCTTTATGGGGTGAAAAGAGGAGTGAATTTGCTTTCCTAGTTGACAGGCATCACAAAGGTGGTCTTTTGTAAACTTAAGTTTGGGGACACCTCTAACTAGGTCCTTTTGGGTCACTTTCCTAAGGGTTTTCATACTTGCATGACAAAGCCTCCTGTGCCACAACCAAGAATCATCAATGACAGTTTTTAAGCAAAAAGAAGCAGCACATTCAATGCTATTTAAATCAAGCATATAGACGTTGTTTACCCTCTTTCCCTGAAAAATGGTGTTGTTACTTAAACTTACAATGCATGAATTCGTGAAGAATTGTACGATGAAGCCTTTGTCACAGAATTGACTGATGCTTAGCAAGTTGTGCTTCAGTCCATCTACAAGCAAAACATTTTCAATCATTAGGTTCTTGGAATTACCAATTATACCTGCTCCTACCACCTTCCTGGTGGTGTTGTCTCCAAGAGTAACCTTGCCTCCAGTCCTGGATTCTAGTACAACAAACTGGCTAGCGTCACCAGTCATATGTCGAGAGCATCCACTGTCCAGGTACCACATACTCTCACGAGGTCTTTTGTGAGAGGCTTCCTGCAAAATTATCAAATGTTAGTTTTAGGAACCCAAGCAGGTTTGGGTTCCTTCTTATGAAGAGAAGAATGCAATGCATGTGTGGTATGCTGTGGAACATGCATCTTAGGTCTCCACACCCAATGTGAACTATGATGAATTGTGCAAGTGTGTGAGATATGTCCTAGCATGCCACAAGAAAAACATCTAACTCCAGGAAAGGGATTTCTTAAGTGATTTGAGTTATAATGCCTCTCTCTAGGTTTTGGTAATTGATTAAAAGTAGATGTCATCCTAGATTCTTACATGCTTCTAAATCATTTTGAATCTTTAAGTTTGTGTTTTCTAAAACTTTATTTTCAATCCTCAAATCTTTTCTATTTCTTTTGACTTCTTAAAATCAGATTCAAGAGATGTGTGTGATATTTTCAATGCATCATGCTCTTCAACTAACTTGCCATAATTTTTATTTAACTCATTAAATTCATCAAGTAAAGTCATGTGATTTGAATCAATTGTTTGATGGTCTTTAATCAAAATTTCATGCTCTTTTTGTAGATTTAAGAATTCTATTTTCAAGCTAGCATGAGTTTTCTTTAATTTCCTATATGATGCATGAATTTTTTCTGAAACTTCAAGAAGTTGATCATATGAAAGTTCACATACCTCTTCTTGATCAATTTGATCTTTTCCCATGAAACACAAGTTTGTAGTTTCTTCCTCTGGTTCAGTCTCAGAAGAATCAGTACCAGACTCTGCCAAAAGCTCCTTTGGTTTTTCTTTTTGTCCTTCCTAGACTTTGCTTTCTCATCACCTTTTCCTTTGCTCGATTGATCTTGAAGTGTAGGACAATCAGATCTTACATGTCCCGGTTTCCTGCATTCAAAACAAACAACATCAGAAGATCCTTTAGTATGTTTATGATCCTTCCCTTTTCTCAAATTTTGATGATGCTTTTGTTTCTTCCTTAGAAAGCTTTTGAATTGCCTTGTGATGAAGGCAACTCCATCGCTTTCAGACCCGGAAGATTCAGAATCCGATTTGTGTGCCTTCAATGCAATTGTTTTCTCCTTTTTCTTCTCACCTGTATCAAGATTTCTTTGATTCACTCCTTGCTCGTAAGCAATGAGTGAGCCAAGCAAGTTATCAATAGAATAGGTGTTTAAATCTTTAGATTCAGTAATTGCAGTAATTTTTGCATCATAGGACGAAGGCAAGCATCTCAAAATCTTATTAACTTTTTCATAGTTTGAAAGTTCTTTTCCCAGTGCATGCAATGAGGTAGCAATCTGAGTAAACCTAGTGTACATGTCAGAAATTGATTCATGAGGTTTCATACGAAAAAGTTCGTAGTCATGCAAGAGAATGTTTAAACGGGATTGTTTAACTTCATTAGTGCCTTCATAAGTAATGCACAATTTATCCCAAATTTCTTTACCAGTTTTGCAAGTTGAAACACGCATGTAGTCCTCAGATTTTAAAGCACAGAAAAAGCAATTCAAACATTTCGCATTCAATTGAGCTAAATCTCGTTCGTTAAAAGTCCATTCGGTAAAAGCAACTTTAGTTTTAAAACCGTTAATTTCACGAGAAGGTGGAGAATAACCTTCTTGAATAAGCATCCACATGCGATAATCAGTAGATTGTAAAAAAGTTGACATGCGAGTTTTCCAGAAATCAAAAGGTAGGTTATCGAACAGAGGAGGTCGGGTAATAGAATACCCTTCCGTAGTGTTGCGATTCCCAAAGTTAGACATGGATCAAATTCAAAAAGTTTTTAAACTTTAATTTTCGAAACAAGCTCTGATACCACTTGAAAGTTCGATGGGGATGTTAAGCCCTATGAACTTAGTCCCAAACTAACCAAGAGGGGGGGTGAATTGGTATTTTAAAAACTTCGTTTTTAAACAAAGAAATAAAGTAACATAAAACCAAATACACCACGAAAATAATGCGGAATTAAACGTGCGGAAGCAAGAAAAGAAACACAGAGATTTTATAGTGGTTCGGTCGACTCGACCTACGTCCACTCCTTGGAGGCACCCTCCAAGTATTGCACTAAACAAAAAGTGACTCTCCTTTAGCCCCCCACGGCTAGGTGGAGAAACCCTCACAAGAACCTCCTTTTTGCCACCCCGGCAAGGCAGAGAACCTATCTCCTTTTGCTTCCTCCTGAAGCCGGCAGAGAACCAGAACCAACGGCACAACTCCTTACCTCTACCGACCCTTCCACCGACGAGAAACTCTAGACGAAGACGACGCAGAGAGATCCTTGAAGCAACCCTTGTAAAACCTCTCACAAGCTCCCCCTCACAAGATCCTCTCTCTCTCTTCTCTCTCTCTTTCTCTCCTCAAGGTCTTCTCAGGTCAAGGCAGCAGCCAAAGGTCTTGAAAAACGTTGAACAAGAGCTCTTTAAATAGAAGAGCTTCAAAAGAGCTCATTAATTGCAAGTTGCCGACTTTATCGTCCAGGCCGATCTGGACATCGGCCTGGCCGATCAGTACAAATTAATGAAGATCGGCCAGAGCATAGCCCTGAATGCTCATCTGGACGATTGAAAAATAGCTTGATCGTCCAGGCCGATCTCACGATCGTCCTGGCCGATAAGTTCAAATCAGAGGAAAATCGTCCTGACAATAGCCCTGAATACGGGCTGGCCGATACTGATCGTCCTGAAGTAACTTAAGGTTTTTGACTATATCGGCCTGGCCGATCCTGCGATCGTCCAGGACGATATGATCGTATCAATCATCCTTAATTACTTCCTTAATTTCCTGAACAATTATGGTATAATTTGTTAATATCGTCCAGGCCGATCCGAGGATCGTCCTGGCCGATAATTTAAAGATACACTATACCATACTTGTCTATGGCGGCTACTTCTTTCTGTTTTGAGCTTATCGTCCTGGCCGATACACGTATCGTCCAGGACGATCGGTTAACGTTGGCTGCCTTAATCAAGAATCCTTAATTAGACTTTCTGTTTTAAGCTGATCGTCCAGGCCGATCAAAGATATCGTCCTGGCCGATATGAGTAAAAAACAGAATTTCTAATTCTCTCAAGTGTGTGTGTGAAGGGTTACAAAGTATCAGTCTTTTTGATTATTACAAGTGGACTCAAAAGGTAAAAATAAAAGTACAGACTGACTCAACCCTAACCCTACGCATTCCTGAACTTGGCTCCTTTTTGATTGTCCGATCGTCGATTCCTGAAAAGTTAGAAGCAACAAGCTGTCCAAGAAAAGCAGTGTTTGTCAATCATCAAAACATAAGACATGAAAAATAGATTTGCAACACTCACTTTAGAATTAGTAAACATCTTTAAATTAGAATTCAATCAATTAGAAAACTTTAGCCAATAATTGAATTAGGACATTTCAAAACCTCACAGCCTACTGCACACACTTAGATTTGTTTGTTAGGACAATCGACTCTAGTTTTAGGTTAGGCCGGTGTTTATTTTCTTACTGCTGTGTGACGGGCTTTTTCTCGAATTTCAATGCATGCTGGTTGTAAAAATATTGGTGTATTTGCTTACTTACTCTTATGCACTATGTAATGTTGGTTTGATTGACGATTATATTACCCATAGGCTAGGAGCGATCTGGATTGTTAACATGATTTTCTACAGGTGGCCACACTAGTGCAGGGCAGAAAAAGGGGGCTAATTAATCAAACAATTTATATAAATGCTACAGGTACTATAGCTGCTTAGCCCCAAAATAAGGAGTGTGGCCAAGTGTGGCTAATTGATTAAATTTAAATGCATATATATAACTGCTTGGGATAATTTTTGCTTAGGATAACCCTGTAGGTGGTCTAGATTTTCTTTCTTTTCCTGTGAAATGTAATGTAAATGTAAATGTATTTGAAAATTATCATAAATATGAAAGTGATTTTGAAAGTGGGATATTACATCCAATTTGGGATCCAAAGAAAGGAGAATATACCTTAAAAGATTATTCTCTTTTATTTGGAAAGCCAAATTAGGATGATTCAATATCCAAATAGAAAAGAAAATACCCCTCTTAGGGATGAGTTTTTTTTCATTTGGATATCCAGAACTTGGCAGACCCGAGAAGCTCGTAAAAGAAGAAAAGACAGAACGAGAAGATTGAAGAAAGAAGACAAAGAAATAAAGATTCAAGGAACAGTATATCCCAGTTTAAAAATCACTTGCGTCATTCTTAGGATTAGAATCTGGGTTTGTTGTTAGTGGTGCCCGGCCACTTTACTTTTTTTCCAAATTCTAGGTTTAATATGTACATTGGACATTGTACATTATATTTTTGGATTATTTAAATTAATTATTTATAATATTTGTGCAGTAGATTTTTTTAGGACCTTGCATGCCATGTTTTGTTTTAGCCTGGATTCGAAACGGAGAGATTTTTTTCGTAAGGGTACGCTTAAAATTCTTCTACTTGTAATTTTAAATAAAAATTTTTAGGCTCACATAGTAACTCTAACGATCTAAGAAGTAAGCTGGGGACCAGCGAGAGTCAGCATAAGCATATTAGTACTTTCTCTTCCTTGTTAGGCACCTCCCCGCCTGCGGGTTCTAGCAGACCACTTGACCTATGAGGGTGCAGTTCTGTCAAGGGGAAGTTGTGCAATCTCTAGTGAAAAACCTATTTTCTAAGCCTAATTTTAAAACTGCTTTATATTCATTTTATGCATTCGAGTCAATTAGCATGCATTGCCTTAGATACAAAGTAAAAAGAGTCTAAATTGTTAATTGCATTTTTAGGTATAATTCACCCTACATAAGTTGAGGGGCCAATTAGGATTTGTCTTAGATGTCAGCCCCCCATTCATTAAAACTTAAACAACGTCCCTACCCATCTTTCATAAGAGACTGGACACATGGTTTTAAAGCGCCTAGGTGGTTAGCTGGCTCCCCAATCCAGGCCGGGGTAAGTCCAGATTTGCACTTCATTAGTTAGGTTCAGGTCACTACTTTGTAGTACCCAAATTAGATTTAGGTTCAGAGGCAGATTCTTTTTTAGATCTTAAGTCCTCGCCCTCCAGGAATATAATCCTAAATTTCTAATAAAATGTCAATTTAAACATAAAATTTCTCTCTTAAAATGTAAAGCCCAATATAGAGTAGACTGAGGCTGTCGCTTGGCTTCTCAGAATCCGACACCTCCTACTTTTCCTCCATTGACTCACTAATAAATGTTCAATATTGAGCTTTCTCTTTGAAAAATTCCTACTTCTGTTCCTTGTCTTTACTTTGTAGTCAAAGGGTATGAAATCACTGCTTTAATCGAGAGTTTTCTTAGGAGTATCCCTCATAGGATGTAATTAACTATAGGAGCTTGCTCCTATAGGGATTTGAGAACCCCAGACTAAAATAAACCTTGTTTTATTCATATAAAATAAGGGAAGAATCTTTGGGAATGCAGATATCTTTAAAAACTTCATTTCTAATCTTAAATATGTTTGTAGGATGTTATTGTTGTCTTTTTAGATAATATAATTTTCTACTTGATATATTCAATTTTAGAAATGATGAATTTTATAAAATTCATTCTTGCTTTTGGATGTCTTGAAGAATTTTATGTTCGCCTTTCAAGATGATATAATATTCTTCTTGTTATATCTAGATAAAAGAATGAATAAATTTTTCAAAAAAATTTATTTCTATTTATAAATACATTCTATAGAATTTCATATTCATTTTTTTAGATGATATGTTGTTCTTTGAACTGTGTTTGATTATAGAAATATCAATTTTCAAAATCCTATTTTGATATTGAATCCATTATAAAATATTGTGTCAATCTCTCGAGACTGTACTTTATTCTCAATGTAGTATTCAATTACAAAATAGGAGAAATCAAAATCTGCGTGGTGACACAATTTTTCTTCACCAAGGCTTTTCTAGCGACTCCATTGGGGATCAATCTGTTGCAACCCATGACCCCGAGTTTGAGATTTTGATGATGCCAAATAATGAGTGTTTTTGAACTGCGTTTCATTGATTATTATTTTATTTGTTATTTTCCTTGAGCACTAACATTTCAGGAAGATCACAAGTGACTCAGGAAGAAAGGAAGACTCAAGACCGGGTAGATTAGGAGTATGAGTCAAACAATTTATTTTTTCATTTATTATATTTTTACTTTATTGAGTCTGGCCACAATATGCGTAAGAGTAAGAGCAACCATGCACACACACAGGGGGAGAGTTTTTTTAAACTGCAAATTATAACTAAAATTCTTCTCTGCAGATGGTACTGTACGATCCAAGCTATGTGGGCAATTCTGTGAATAGATCGTACTGTACGAAGTCGTTCGTACTGTACGATATGTTCAGATCCAAAACCCTAGCCGTGACATAGTTTAAGTTAGTGATTTTGCGCCGTTCGTACTGTACGAACAAGTTCATACTGTACGATCAGTTTTTAATACTTACTTAAATTAACCCGTGATTAGTGCATGTAATCCAGGGCTAATGAAAATTTGAACATCGTACTGTACGATAGTAATCGTACCATACGATGAACAGAGACGACATCCGATCGTCCAGACCATCGTCCTGTACGAGTAGTATCTTGTTGGATCGTACCGTACGATATTATATCGTACAGTACGATTTATTTTTGTACTGTTCGTACAGCTTCGTACCAGGACGACGGCTGTTTGTGAAGATCGTACTGTACGATGTTGAATCGTACTGTACGAACAGTAACGGCTAATATTGAAATCAGAGGTTTTTGGAGCCCGTTTTTTTGGGTGTCAATCAACTCTTTTTTGGGTAAGAATTACAGAGGGGGTGAACGTGGTTAGAGAGGGATTCCAAGGGAGAAAATTCTAGAGAACTTCTTGAGGGTTGAGAGAGGAAGGAGGAGGTGAGCGTTGTGAGGGAGAAGAGGTGTGAGGGAGATCACACGGTTGCTCCAAGCTTGCTGCATCTTGCTCCTCCTGTGGCCCGAGAAGGATTTGAGGAAGGATCTCCAAGGGAAAGGCTCGTCTACATCCGTTACCTCGAGGTTCTCTGCCTTCTCCAGGAGGGAGAAAAACGAGAAGGTTCTCTGCCGTCGCCAAGAGGGTGAAAATAGAGTTTGGTATTCCGCCACGCCGATTGGTGAAAGGGAGGTTTGTACAGGCTTCTCCGCCTTGCCGAGGGGGGCAAAAGGAGAACTATTTTGATAGTGAAAATCCCGGAGTGAAGGACTCCGGGGAGTGGACGTATGTCATATTTTGACCGAACCACTTATAAATTTTTGGTGTGTTCTTTACTTATCGTTGTTTACTTTTTGCTTGCATTTTAAATTTGTCATATCTATTGCATGTGAAATTTTGTGAAAGAAAAAAAAATTGCATAAATCTTTGTTTTAAAGTTTCAAAAACAACAAAAAAATTAGAACTCTTGTTTAGGGTTAAGTTTATTATTAAGAAGTTTTTACAATTCACCCCCCCTCTTGTCGTTTAGTAATTTCAATTGGTATCAGAGCTTGTTTTTCAAAAATAGTGTTTTAGAAAACCTTGAAAAAACGATCATGTCGAATTTTGGTAATCGTAACACTGCGGAGGGTTATTCAATAACTCGTCCACCACTTTTTGATAACATACCGTTTGATTTCTGGAAAATTAGAATGTCTACATTTTTGCAATCTATAGATTACCGCATGTGGATGTTAGTAAATGATGGATATGTTGCACCGTTCAAGATTGTTAATGGTTTGAAAACTTCTGTACCTTTTATTGAATGGAGCAATGAGGATAGGGAATTAGCCCAACTGAATGCTAAGTGCTTAAACTGTTTTTTTTGTGCATTGAAATCTGAGGACTATATGAGAGTATCTACTTGTGTTTCTGGTAAGGAGATTTGGGATAGACTGTGCATCACATACGAAGGAACAAACGAAGTAAAACAGTCTAGGCTTAACATTCTACTGCATGATTATGAATTATTCCGTATGAAACCTAGCGAAACAATTTCTGACATGTACACTAGGTTCACCCAAATTGTGACATCCTTGCATGCATTAGGTAGAGAAATTTCAAATTCTGAGAAAGTGAATAAAATTCTTAGATGCCTACCTAGTTCCTATGATGCTAAGATAACTGCTATCACTGAGTCTAAAGATCTTAATGTTTATTCTGTTGATAACCTCCTTGGGTCACTCATTGCATATGAGCAAGGAGTGAGCCAAAGGCAAAGTGATGCAGGTGAAAAGAAAAAGGAGCGGACGGTGGCATTAAAAGCTAGCAACTCAGAAAGTGAAAGCTCTGCAGAGGAGGAAGATGATGAGATAGCACTGATGACCCGACAGTTCAAAAATTTCTTGAAAAGAAAACAAAAGCGTCATCAGAACAGCTGGAATAAAGGTAAGAGCTCAAGGTCCAATAATGTTTCATCTGATACAATTTGCTTTGAGTGCAGGAAGCCAGGTCACCTTCGAGCCGATTGCCCTAATCTGAAGAGTCAACCAGCAAAGGAGAAAGGAGATGACAAAGTTAAATACAAGAGAGAAAAGACAAAGACACAGAAAGCTTTTTGGGCCGACTTTGCCTCAGAATCATCAGAAGAAGAAGCAGAGGAGGAGGTAACAAATTTGTGTCTTATGGCTAATGATAACCTTGATCAATTGGATCAAGATGAGGTATGTCAACTTTCTTATGATGAATTACTGCTTATTTCTGAGAATATTCATGACTCGTATAGGAAACTGAAGAAAATGCATGCTAAACTTAATATTGAATTTAGTTCCTTACAAATTGAGCATGCTAACTTAGTTAAATAAAATTCTGATTTAGATAAAGATCACATATTACTTCTTGATGAGTATGATGCATTAAATAAGAAGCATATTGAACTAAGTGAAGCGCATGAATCCTTGAAAACATCACATATTGAACTAGATGTAGAGTTTGAAAAACTAACTGCACTTGCATTAGAAGTAGAACATAGTGAGCACTTGCTATTGATAGAAGTTGATGGATTGACAGCTCAAAACAAAACTTATAGTGAAAAGATAAAAGAACTAGAAAATGAAATTGCATCACTCACAGTAGGCCATCCTAGAAAACCCCCAACACAGCATGCATTTCAAAACCTTAGGAAGAGGCACCACCATACTCATAGATTAGTAAATCCATTTCCTGGTGTTAGGTGCTTTTCTTGTGGCATGTTAGGTCACATAGCCCGCACATGCACAATTCACCGTAGGACACACTTAGTATGGAGACCTAAACTGCATCCATCACAGCATAACATGCATACATCTCATTCATGCAAGCATAAGGAGGAACCCAAACTCACTTGGGTTCCCAAATCTAATCTTTGAATGAAATTGTAGGGATGCTCTCACAAAAGACCTAGTGAGAGCATGTGGTACCTGGATAGTGGCTGCTCGCGACACATGACTGGAGATATGAAGAAGTTCATCCTATTGGAGACCAAAACTGGAGGCAAAGTAACATTGGGAGACAACACTACCAGGAAGGTGATAGGCTCAGGTATTGTTGGTAATGCTAAGAATTTTATAATTGAAAATGTTTTATTAGTTGATGGTTTAAAGCATAACTTACTTAGCATTAGTCAACTGTGTGACAAAGGTTTTGATGTTAAGTTTTTTACTGATAGATGCCTGATTAGTTTATTTGATGAAATTATTTTAGAAGGAAAACGAATTAACAATGTTTACATGTTAGACCTTGATTGCGTTGATAGTTCAAAATCATTTTGCTTGAAAACAATAGTTGATGACTCGTGGCTATGGCATAGGAGACTATGTCATGCTAGCATGAAAACTCTTAGAAACATCACTCAGAAAAACCTAGTTAGAGGTGTACCTAAGTTAGAATTCACCAAGGATCACTTATGTGATGCTTGCCAACAAGGAAAACAAGTCAAATCATCCTTTCACTCAATTAGAGACGTGATCACCTCTAGGCCACTAGAAATTCTACACATGGACTTATTTGGACCCGTTAGTACAGCCAGTCTAGGTGGAAAGAATTATGGATTTGTGATTGTAGATGACTTCACTAGATTTACTTGGGTAAGATTCTTAGCACACAAGAATGAGTCTTTTGAGGAATTTAAAGTTTTCTCCACATGGATTCAACGAAAATTAGGTTGTGAAATATCAACAATCCATAGTGATCATGGTGGAGAGTTCCAAAATGATAGATTTGAGTCATTCTGTCAAGAGATAGGAATAGAGCACAATTTCTCAGCTCCTAGAACACCCCAACAGAATGGCATAGCAGAAAGGAAGAATAGAACTTTGGTAGAAGCTGCTAGGGCAATGCTAGCGGAGTATACCCCTCCTAGATATTTTTGGGCAGAAGCAGTCAACACAGCCTGTTATGTTTTGAACCGAGTAAACATTAGATCGAAGCTGAATAAAACTTCATATGAACTCCTTAAGGGTAGGACACCAAACCTTTCACATTTACATGTCTTTGGGTGTAAGTGCTTCATCTTAAATAATGGTAAACATCCCTTAGGAAAATTCGATCCCAAGTCTGATGAGGGTGTCTTCTTAGGTTATTCTTCTGTAGGTAAAGCCTATAGAATTTTTAATAAGAGAACCCTTGTAGTAGAAGAATCCACCCATGTGGTATTTGATGAATCAGATAAGCCCTCAGAATCTAAAATTGAAGACGATGAAATAGAGGCAATTCAAGGAGTAGAGACGATGACCTTAGGAGAGAGGGTCGAACCTCAGGAAGATTTGCCTAGAGAATGGAGATATTCTTCTAGTCATCCTAAAGAGTTAATTTTAGGAGACCCTTCAGAATGTGTAAGGACTAGGCATGGACTTAGGAAGGAGGTTAGTCACTCAGCTTTCATCTCTATGATAGAACCTACAAGTATAGATCAAGCCTTAGGAGATGAATTCTGGATTCTAGCAATGCAAGAAGAGCTGAACCAATTCACCAGGAATGATGTTTGGGAGTTAGTTAAGAGACCTAAAGAGCAAAGTGTTGTTGGAACAAAATGGGTCTTCAAGAATAAGGTGAATGATTCAGGAACAATAATAAGGAATAAAGCAAGGCTAGTAGCTAAGGGGTACAACCAGATTGAGGGAATAGACTTTGAAGAAACCTTTGCCCCGGTTGCTAGACTAGAAGCCATAAGAGTGCTCTTAGCTTTTGCTTGCTTCAAGAACTTTAAGTTATATCAAATGGATGTGAAGAGTGCATTTTTGAATGGGGTAATTAAGGAAGATGTCTACGTTGAGCAACCCCCCGGATTTGAAAACTCACAATTTCCAAACCATGTATTCAAATTAAAAAAGGCACTATATGGATTAAAGCAAGCACCTAGAGCATGGTATGAAAGACTTAGCTCATTTCTTTTGGATAGAGGATTTCAAAAGGGTAGTGTAGATACTACACTCTTTTTACAAAAGGTCAAAGAAGAAATTCTCATTGTTCAAATATATGTAGATGACATATTGTTTGGATCTTCGGATAAAAACTTATGCGATGAATTTTCAAAAACAATGAGTAGTGAGTTTGAAATGAGCATGATGGGAGAGCTTAATTACTTTCTTGGCTTTAGTGTAAAACAAATGGATAATGGAACCTTTCTTAGCCAATCAAAGTATATTAAGGATATTTTAAAGAAATATGAAATGGATAGTGCAAAACCCATGAACACCCCAATGAGTTCGACAATCCAATTAGATAAGGATCCTAGTGGAAAACCAGTAGATCAGAAAAAATATAGAGGAATGATTGGATCCCTACTTTACTTGACTGCCAGTAGACCGGACATAATGTTTAGTGTGTGTCTCTGTGCCCGTTTCCAAGCCGATCCTAAAGAGTCTCACTTAACTGCTGTCAAAAGAATTCTTAGATATCTACTAGGCACCCCAAACTTAGGAATTTGGTATCCCAGACACAGCACTTCCTTTGAAATCCTAGGGTACTCAGATTCTGACTTCGCAGGATGTAAGATAGATAGAAAGAGCACCTCTGGTACCTGCCAATTCATCGGACAATCATTAGTTTCTTGGTTCAGTAGGAAGCAAAACTCAGTAGCACTTTCCACAGCCGAGGCAGAATATATTGCGGTAGGAAGTTGTGTGGCACAAGTACTATGGTTAAAACAACAAATTCTTGATCTTGGACTACCTGTTGGAACCACCTCGATCATGTGTGACAACACAAGTGCAATTTGTATCTCTAAGAATCCAATTCAACACTCTCGAACGAAACACATAGACATTAGACATCATTTCATTAGAGATCACGTCGCTAAGGGAGATATAGAATTACATCATATTGCTACAGGAGATCAATTGGCAGACATATTCACAAAACCATTAGCTTTTGACACCTTTAGCACCTTGAGGACTAGATTAGGTGTCATAGATATAAATGCATAAAAAAAAAAAAAATCTCTTTAGTTGCTAATCTCTTTAGTTTTTTTATGTTTGCATTGTAGTTTCTGTTTGTTTTCTTCTCTTACTTTTTGCTTTTAGTTGCTCCTCCTTTTCGTGCTGTCAAAAGGGGGAGAAGTTTGTTGTGATGTTGTAATGCCTATTTATCTAAATGCAGTATCTTTTGTTTCGTACTTACTTGTAGTACCTTTTTTTCTTGTGTTTAATTCAAAAA
Source organism: Dendrobium huoshanense (assembly GCA_016618105.1). NCBI lineage: Eukaryota > Viridiplantae > Streptophyta > Magnoliopsida > Asparagales > Orchidaceae > Dendrobium > Dendrobium huoshanense. The sequence continues at coordinate 15,076,636 of CM028350.1, forward strand.
AAAAAAAACAAAAAAAAATAATAACAAAAGAAATGTTTTTCAAAAGAAATGGTTTTCATTCTTACTTGCAACAAAATTATTTGACATCATCAAAAAGGGGGGAGATTGTTGCAACCCATGACCCCGAGTTTGAGATTTTGATGATGCCAAATAATGAGTGTTTTTGAACTGCGTTTCATTGATTATTATTTTATTTGTTATTTTCCTTGAGCACTAATATTTCAGGAAGATCACAAGTGACTCAGGAAGAAAGGAAGACTCAAGACCGGGTAGATTAGGAGTATGAGTCAAACAATGTATTTTTTCATTTATTGTATTTTTACTTTATTGAGTCTGGCCACAATATGCGTAAGAGTAAGAGCAACCATGCACACACACAGGGGGAGAGTTTTTTTTAAACTGCAAATTATAACTAAAATTCTTCTCTGTAGATCGTACTGTACGATTTTATTTCGTACTGTACGATCCAAGCTATGTGGGCAATTCTGTGAATAGATCGTACTGTACGAAGTCGTTCGTACTGTACGATATGTTCAGATCCAAAACCCTAGCTGTGACATAGTTTAAGTAAGTGATTTTGCGCCGTTCGTACTGTACAAACAAGTTCATACTGTACGATCAGTTTTTAATACTTACTTAAATTAACCCATGATTAGTGCATGTAATCAAGGGCTAATGAAAATTTGAACATCGTACTGTACGATAGTAATCGTACCATACGATGAACAGAGACGACATCCGATCGTCCAGACCATCGTCCTGTACGAGTAGTATCTTGTTGGATCGTACCGTACGATATTATATCGTACAGTACGATTTATTTTTGTACTGTTCGTACAGCTTCGTACCAGGACGACGGCTGTTTGTGAAGATCGTACTGTACGATGTTGAATCGTACTGTACAAACAGTAACGGCTAATTTTGAAATCAGAGGTTTTTGGAGCCCGTTTTTTTGGGTGTCAATCAACTCTTTTTTGGGTAAGAATTACAGAGGGGGTGAACGTGGTTAGGGAGGGATTCAAAGGGAGAAAATTTTAGAGAACTTCTTGAGGGTTGAGAGAGGAAGGAGGAGGTGAGCGTTGTGAGGGAGAAGAGGTGTGAGGGAGATCACACGGTTGCTCCAAGCTTGCTGCATCTTGCTCCTCTTGTGGCCCGAGAAGGATTTGAGGAAGGATCTCCAAGGGAAAGGCTCGTCTACATCCGTTACCTCGAGGTTCTCTGCCTTCTCCAGGAGGGAGAAAAACGAGAAGGTTCTCTGCCGTCGCCAAGAGGGTGAAAATAGAGTTTGGTATTCCGCCACGCCGATTGGTGAAAGGGAGGTTTGTACAGGCTTCTCCGCCTTGCCGAGGGGGGCAAAAGGAGAACTATTTTGATAGTGAAAATCCCGGAGTGGAGGACTCCGCGGAGTGGACGTAGGTCATATTTTGACCGAACCACTATAAAATTTTTGGTGTGTTCTTTCCTTATCGTTGTTTACTTTTTGCTTGCATTTTAAATTTGTCATATCTATTGCATGTGAAATTTTATGAAAGAAAAAAAAATTTGCATAAATCTTTGTTTTAAAGTTTCAAAAACAATAAAAAAATTAGAACTCTTATTTAGGGTTAAGTTTATTATTAAGAAGTTTTTACAATTCACCCCCCCTCTTGTCGTTTAGTAATTTCAATTGGTATCAGAGCATGTTTTTCAAAAATAGTGTTTTAGAAAACCTTGAAAAAACGATCATGTCGAATTTTGGTAATCGTAACACTGCGGAGGGTTATTCAATAACTCGTCCACCACTTTTTGATAACATACCGTTTGATTTCTGGAAAATTAGAATGTCTACATTTTTGCAATCTATAGATTACCGCATGTGGATGTTAGTAAATGATGGATATGTTGCACCGTTCAAGATTGTTAATGGTTTGAAAACTTCTGTACCTTTTATTGAATGGAGCAATGAGGATAGGGAATTAGCCCAACTGAATGCTAAGTGCTTAAACTATTTTTTTTATGCATTGAAATCTGAGGACTATATGAGAGTATCTACTTGTGTTTCTGGTAAGGAGATTTGGGATAGACTGTGCATCACATACGAAGGAACAAACGAAGTAAAACAGTCTAGGCTTAACATTCTACTGCATGATTATGAATTATTCCGTATGAAACCTAGCGAAACAATTTCTGACATGTACACTAGGTTCACCCAAATTGTGACATCCTTGCATGCATTAGGTAGAGAAATTTCAAATTCTGAGAAAGTGAATAAAATTCTTAGATGCCTACCTAGTTCCTATGATGCTAAGATAACTGCTATCACTGAGTCTAAAGATCTTAATGTTTATTCTGTTGATAACCTCCTTGGGTCACTCATTGCATATGAGCAAGGAGTGAGCCAAAGGCAAAGTGATGCAGGTGAAAAGAAAAAGGAGCGGACGGTGGCATTAAAAGCTAGCAACTCAGAAAGTGAAAGCTCTGCAGGGGAGGAAGATGATGAGATAGCACTGATGACCCGACAGTTCAAAAATTTCCTGAAAAGAAAACAAAAGCGTCATCAGAACAGCTGGAATAAAGGTAAGAGCTCAAGGTCCAATAAGGTTTCATCTGATACAATTTGCTTTGAGTGCAGGAAGCCAGGTCACCTTCGAGCCGATTGCCCTAATCTGAAGAGTCAACCAGCAAAGGAGAAAGGAGATGACAAAGTTAAATACAAGAGAGGAAAGACAAAGACACAGAAAGCTTTTTGGGCCGACTCTGCCTCAGAATCATCAGAAGAAGAAGCAGAGGAGGAGGTAACAAATTTGTGTCTTATGGCTAATGATAACCTTGATCAATTGGATCAAGATGAGGTATGTCAACTTTCTTATGATGAATTACTGCTTATTTCTGAGAATATTCATGACTCGTATAGGAAATTGAAGAAAATGCATGCTAAACTTAATATTGAATTTAGTTCGTTACAAATTGAGCATGCTAACTTAGTTAAAGAAAATTCTAATTTAGATAAAGATCACATGTTACTTCTTGATGAGTATGATGCATTAAATAAGAAGCATATTGAACTAAGTGAAGCGCATGAATCCTTGAAAACATCACATATTGAACTAGATGTAGAGTTTGAAAAACTAACTGCACTTGCATTAGAAGTAGATCATAGTGAGCACTTGCTATTGATAGAAGTTGATGGATTGACAGCTCAAAACAAAACTTATAGTGAAAAGATAAAAGAACTAGAAAATGAAATTGCATCACTCACAGTAGGCCATCCTAGAAAACCCCCAACACAGCATGCATTTCAAAACCTTAGGAAGAGGCACCACCATACTCATAGATTAGTAAATCCATTTCCTGGTGTTAGGTGCTTCTCTTGTGGCATGTTAGGTCACATAGCCCGCACATGCACAATTCACCGTAGGACACACTTAGTATGGAGACCTAAACTGCATCTATCACAGCATAACATGCATACATCTCATTCATGCAAGCATAAGGAGGAACCCAAACTCACTTGGGTTGCCAAATCTAATCTTTGAATGAAATTGTAGGGATGCTCTCACAAAAGACCTAGTGAGAGCATGTGGTACCTGGATAGTGGCTGCTCGCGACACATGACTGGAGATATGAAGAAGTTCATCCTATTGGAGACCAAAACTGGAGGCAAAGTAACATTGGGAGACAACACTACCAGGAAGGTGATAGGCTCAGGTATTGTTGGTAATGCTAAGAATTTTATAATTGAAAATGTTTTATTAGTTGATGGTTTAAAGCATAACTTACTTAGCATTAGTCAACTGTGTGACAAAGGTTTTGATGTTAAGTTTTTTACTGATAGATGCCTGATTAGTTTATTTGATGAAATTATTTTAGAAGGAAAACGAATTAACAATGTTTACATGTTAGACCTTGATTGCGTTGATAGTTCAAAATCATTTTGCTTGAAAACAATAGTTGATGACTCGTGGCTATGGCATAGGAGACTATGTCATGCTAGCATGAAAACTCTTAGAAACATCACTCAGAAAAATCTAGTTAGAGGTGTACCTAAGTTAGAATTCACCAAGGATCACTTATGTGATGCTTGCCAACAAGGAAAACAAGTCAAATCATCCTTTCACTCAATTAGAGACGTGATCACCTCTAGGCCACTAGAAATTCTACACATGGACTTATTTGGACCCGTTAGTACAGCCAGTCTAGGTGGAAAGAATTATGGATTTGTGATTGTAGATGACTTCACTAGATTTACTTGGGTAAGATTCTTAGCACACAAGAATGAGTCTTTTGAGGAATTTAAAGTTTTCTCCACATGGATTCAACGAAAATTAGGTTGTGAAATATCAACAATCCATAGTGATCATGGTGGAGAGTTCCAAAATGATAGATTTGAGTCATTCTGTCAAGAGATAGGAATAGAGCACAATTTCTCAGCTCCTAGAACACCCCAACAGAATGGCATAGCAGAAAGGAAGAATAGAACTTTGGTAGAAGCTGCTAGGGCAATGCTAGCGGAGTATACCCTTCCTAGATATTTTTGGGCAGAAGCAGTCAACACAGCCTGTTATGTTTTGAACCGAGTAAACATTAGATCGAAGCTGAATAAAACTCCATATGAACTCCTTAAGGGTAGGACACCAAACCTTTCACATTTACATGTCTTTGGGTGTAAGTGCTTCATCTTAAATAATGGTAAACATCCCTTAGGAAAATTCGATCCCAAGTCTGATGAGGGTGTCTTCTTAGGTTATTCTTCTGTAGGTAAAGCCTATAGAATTTTTAATAAGAGAACCCTTGTAGTAGAAGAATCCACCCATGTGGTATTTGATGAATCAGATAAGCCCTCAGAATCTAAAATTGAAGACGATGAAATAGAGGCAATTCAAGGAGTAGAGACGATGACCTTAGGAGAGAGGGTCGAACCTCAGGAAGATTTGCCTAGAGAATGGAGATATTCTTCTAGTCATCCTAAAGAGTTAATTTTAGGAGACCCTTCAGAAGGTGTAAGGACTAGGCATGGACTTAGGAAGGAGGTTAGTCACTCAGCTTTATCTCTATGATAGAACCTACAAGTATAGATCAAGCCTTAGGAGATGAATTCTGGATTCTAGCAATGCAAGAAGAGCTGAACCAATTCACCAGGAATGATGTTTGGGAGTTAGTTAAGAGACCTAAAGAGCAAAGTGTTGTTGGAACAAAATGGGTCTTCAAGAATAAGGTGAATGATTCAGGAACAATAATAAGGAATAAAGCAAGGCTAGTAGCTAAGGGGTACAACCAGATTGAGGGAATAGACTTTGAAGAAACCTTTGCCCCGGTTGCTAGACTAGAAGCCATAAGAGTGCTCTTAGCTTTTGCTTGCTTCAAGAACTTTAAGTTATATCAAATGGATGTGAAGAGTGCATTTTTGAATGGGGTAATTAAGGAAGATGTCTACGTTGAGCAACCCCCCGGATTTGAAAACTCACAATTTCCAAACCATGTATTCAAATTAAAAAAGGCACTATATGGATTAAAGCAAGCACCTAGAGCATGGTATGAAAGACTTAGCTCATTTCTTTTGGATAGAGGATTTCAAAAGGGTAGTGTAGATACTACACTCTTTTTACAAAAGGTCAAAGAAGAAATTCTCATTGTTCAAATATATGTAGATGACATATTGTTTGGATCTTCGGATAAAAACTTATGCGATGAATTTTCAAAAACAATGAGTAGTGAGTTTGAAATGAGCATGATGGGAGAGCTTAATTACTTTCTTGGCTTTAGTGTAAAACAAATGGATAATGGAACCTTTCTTAGCCAATCAAAGTATATTAAGGATATTTTAAAGAAATATGAAATGGATAATGCAAAACCCATGAACACCCCAATGAGTTCGACAATCCAATTAGATAAGGATCCTAGTGGAAAACCAGTAGATCAGAAAAAATATAGAGGAATGATTGGATCCCTACTTTACTTGACTGCCAGTAGACCGGACATAATGTTTAGTGTGTGTCTCTGTGCCCGTTTCCAAGCCGATCCTAAAGAGTCTCACTTAACTGCTGTCAAAAGAATTCTTAGATATCTACTAGGCACCCAAAACTTAGGAATTTGGTATCCCAGATACAGCACTTCCTTTGAAATCCTAGGGTACTCAGATTCTGACTTCGCAGGATGTAGGATAGATAGAAAGAGCACCTCTGGTACCTGCCAATTCATCAGACAATCATTAGTTTCTTGGTCCAGTAGGAAGCAAAACTCAGTAGCACTTTCCACAGCCGAGGCAGAATATATTGCGGTAGGAAGTTGTGTGGCACAAGTACTATGGTTAAAACAACAAATTCTTGATCTTGGACTACCTGTTGGAACCATCTCGATCATGTGTGACAACACAAGTGCAATTTGTATCTCTAAGAATCCAATTCAACACTCTCGAACGAAACACATAGACATTAGACATCATTTCATTAGAGATCACGCCGCTAAGGGAGATATAGAATTACATCATATCGCTACAGGAGATCAATTGGCAGACATATTCACAAAACCATTAGCTTTTGACACCTTTAGCACCTTGAGGACTAGATTAGGTGTCATAGATATAAATGCATAAAAAAAAAAAAATCTCTTTAGTTGCTAATCTCTTTAGTTTGTTTATGTTTGCATTGTAGTTTATGTTTGTTTTCTTCTCTTACTTTTTACTTTTAGTTGCTCCTCCTTTTTGTGCTGTCAAAAGGGGGAGAAGTTTGTTGTGATGTTGTAATGTCTATTTATCTAAATGCAGTATCTTTTGTTTCGTACTTACTTGTAGTACCTTTTTTTCTTGTGTTTAATTCAAAAAAAAAAAACAAAAAAAAAATAATAACAAAAGAAATGTTATTCAAAAGAAATGGTTTTCTTTCATACTTGCAACAAATTATTTGACATCATCAAAAAGGGGGAGATTGTTTCAACCCATGACCCCGAGTTTGAGATTTTGATGATGCCAAATAATGAGTGTTTTTGAACTGCGTTTCATTGATTATTATTTTATTTGTTATTTTCCTTGAGCACTAACATTTCAGGAAGATCACAAGTGACTCAGGAAGAAAGGAAGACTCAAGACCGGGTAGATTAGGAGTATGAGTCAAACAATGTATTTTTTCATTTATTGTATTTTTACTTTATTGAGTCTGGCCACAATATGCGTAAGAGTAAGAGCAACCATGCACACACACAGGGGGAGAGTTTTTTTTAAACTGCAAATTATAACTAAAATTCTTCTCTGTAAATCGTACTGTACGATTTTATTTCGTACTGTACGATCCAAGCTATGTGGGGCAATTCTATGAATAGATCGTACTGTACGAAGTCGTTCGTACTGTACGATATGTTCAGATCCAAAACCCTAGCCGTGACATAGTTTAAGTAAGTGATTTTGCGCCGTTCGTACTGTACGATCAATTTTTTATACTTACTTAAATTAACCCGTGATTAGTGCATGTAATCCAGGGCTAATGAAAATTTGAACATCGTACTGTACGATAGTAATCGTACCATACAATGAACAGAGACGACATCCGATCGTCCAGACCATCGTCCTGTACGAGTAGTATCTTATTGGATCGTACCGTACGATATTATATCGTACAGTACGATTTATTTTTGTACTGTTCGTACAGCTTCGTACCAGGACGACGGCTATTTGTGAAGATCGTACTGAACGATGTTGAATCGTACTGTACGAACAGTAACGGCTAATTTTGAAATCAGAGGTTTTTGGAGCCCGTTTTTTTGGGTGTCAATCAACTCTTTTTTGGGTAAGAATTACAGAGGGGGTGAACGTGGTTAGAGAGGGATTCCAAGGGAGAAAATTCTAGAGAACTTCTTGAGGGTTGAGAGAGGAAGGAGGAGGTGAGCGTTGTGAGGGAGAAGAGGTGTGAGGGAGATCACACGGTTGCTCCAAGCTTGCTGCATCTTGCTCCTCCTGTGGCCCGAGAAGGATTTGAGGAAGGATCTCCAAGGGAAAGGCTCGTCTACATCCGTTACCTCGAGGTTCTCTGCCTTCTCCAGGAGGGAGAAAAACGAGAAGGTTCTCTGCCGTCGCCAAGAGGGTGAAAATAGAGTTTGGTATTCCGCCACGCCGATTGGTGAAAGGGAGGTTTGTACAGGCTTCTCCGCCTTGCCGAGGGGGGCAAAAGGAGAACTATTTTGATAGTGAAAATTCCGGAGTGGAGGACTCCGGGGGAGTGGACGTAGGTCATATTTTGACCGAACCACTATAAAATTTTTGGTGTGTTCTTTCCTTATCGTTGTTTACTTTTTGCTTGCATTTTAAATTTATCATATCTATTGCATGTGAAATTTTGTGAAAGAAAAAAAAAATTGCATAAATCTTTGTTTTAAAGTTTCAAAAACAACAAAAAAATTAGAACTCTTGTTTAGGGTTAAGTTTATTATTAAGAAGTTTTTACAATTCACCCCCCTCTTGTCGTTTAGTAATTTCACAATCCTCTCTCTATCTTTAGCAGTGTTTTATACCCTTTAATCGGTAGTATACTTATGCTTGTCATAGGTAGAAACTGCTTTTCTTCCGCCGGTTCTTTTATTCATTTCATTCTTGGATAATTTGGCTGGTATCTAAAAAATTTTTAGAGGTCTTATTTTGGACCCCGTTAGAAAACTAATGGGAAGATTCTTTGTGCGACCTTTTTGTAAAGAAATTTCCTGTGCTAATTCGAATGTTGCAGTTACATTTTTCTTGTAGCTTGATGTTTGACTTAGCACTGGGTCCAAAATCACATTGCCCAATCTCTAGTAATATGTACAGTTACTTCTTTTAGTAACTTAATGTATTATTTGGATTGGGTCCAAAAAATTTTAAGTCTTCAAAAATTTTAAACTTCTCCATGTCCTAGCTAACAAGTTGTAATTATATATTTTAATAACTCGACACGTAGTATGACAAATCTCAAGAAAATTTGAGCTTTTAAATCAAATTTTTTTCTGTATCTAAACAGGCATATTACAGTTATATATTTTTATAGCTTAATATGTTTGGTAGGACAGGGTCCAAAAGCTCAAACCTTCAAATCAAAATTTTCTGTTTGTCCTAATAAAATATTGTAGTTACATGTCCTTTGTAGCTTGATATGTATGTTAGGATAGAGTCCATAATCTCATATATGCAAGATTTTTAAGATTAAATTCAATTTGATTTGAGAAAAGTTTGAAGGTTCAAATACAAGTTAAGCTTATAAAAATAGTTTTTTCTTAGAGAAAATAGCAGGTTGATTTTTTTTAAAAGAGAATTTTACCTCTATTTTTCTTAAATTGTAATTAAAACTTCATTGTGGTTGACTCCTCTAAACACTTAAAGAATATGACCTTTAATTATCAATGCTAAAAAGAAAAGTGTGTTCCCTCCCTCCCTCCACTTGAGTGGATTAACGCTTTAGATGAAGATATATTTAATCTTATGTCCTTTTGGAACCTTAAAGCATAAAAGTTTAGCTAATTTTGCTAAGTTCCTAGCAATTGCTGAATTAAATTTAAAAATATTTTCAAATCTCATATTGAACCATATAATGATTTTTCTAATCTTAGGAATGAATAATTATTGGTTGATATATTGAAGACTGAAAATATTTTGAATTCCCTCATCTTTAAGCCTTCTTGTAGGTTAGAATTTAAGATGCTTTTAAATCCTATTTCTTAAGGGTACTACATGGATACGACGATTTGTCCTCTACTATGTGGTTTAACTCTGATAGAAAATGGATCTTAAGGCATGCGATGAAGATAAATGACCTAATCAATTATATAAATGCCTTCGTTTACCGTATGAAGTTTTCACTTATGGTAATATTTTTAAATCAAATTTTAGCTAAGTTTACTCTTGGCTTTATTACTCCATTTGAGAAAACTCATGAGCAGTTCTTATTAAAGATTGATCATCTTAAATTTTTGTTTGGTCAAAAACTTAGGATGATTCAAGGTTCTTTATTATGGTTAATCCATGATATGGTTAATATTCCCTCTATCATGTGATTTTCCATCAAAATAAATTGACATTTCTTGAACTGATACTAAGTTAGTTGACTTCATAACATCTTTAATGGTTTCCTTCTTCAGTAGTGATAAAAAAAAATATTATATTTGGGTTCACCCATTATGATATCCATAAATAACTTCTTTTAAATTAAGATTTATGTCAAATTAAAATTGGAGGAGGTGGAAGTTTTATTCATCTTTTTATCGTTATACATCTCATAAGCATCTTACAAGTTGATGAACTTATATTATAATTATCTCAACTAAGTTGTCTATTCATACTATAAGGATCGGGTCCAATTTTTAAACCAATCTTCCTTGTATAAGAGTGTTTTTTTTAACTCTTATACTTGAAAAATGATTTTACAACTGAAATAATCTTTTCAAGATTTAAATAAATGAAGCCTCTAAAAAAAATGTAGTTGAAAAAAAAAAAGAATTAAATGTGTAGCAAAAAAAAAAAAAAAAGAGGCTTCCCTTTCTAAGTCTTAAATATATAGGACCTATTCATCCTTTAGTATTTTGAAGATTTGACTTTGAGAAATTCAAAATTTTGTGTTCATCATCAAGCATTGATGTTCTATTAGATGTAAAATACATATATCATCTGAAAGATTTGAAAAAATTGAATTTCTATCTCCAATTTAATTTCTTTGGATCTTAGTTTAAAAAGAAAAAAAATGAAGAAGGAAACCCCAGTTTTTCTTGTAAGGAGCTTTGATCTGGGTTAACAAAATCTAAATCTTGAGACTTGTCTAGTTAGCAACTTTAGTAGATCAGTTCATATATTCAAATCATTATAAAAAAAAATCACATAGATGATTAATCTAAATGGAATTGTAATGGTGTTGGATGTACATTTTTGGGTTTCACATATCTAACCTAATTGAGATGTATAAACAAATCATGATAAAAAAAAAAAAAAAAAAACAAATCTTTAACTCTCTTTTGGACATCTTCCAATTTGAATGAGATTCTAGATAGGATCCTGATACTGGATGATCTATAGTGATATTTATAGATATAAAAATCACTTTCTTTAGATTCAAAATTTTGAAACTAAACTAAGTGACATCCCTTAGTTGGTTCTGAGATGATTGTCTAATGTTCTCATTCACTATTGAATAACTATAACTTCCAAATTTAAATCTATTATTGACTGAACTAGGATGTTAGAACATGAGGGGTTCTATCCTTAGTGATGTCGATGATACCTTTGTTTGAATCTTTGTCAAACTTCAAAACAAAATTAAGCTACAATTTGACTTGATCCATGATTAACTTATCTTGGATGTTAGAAATAGAAGAATTCTATTCCCGATAAAGTCCATGCTAACTTCGTCAAATAGTTATAAAATTCAATTCAAGGTATATCTTTATCATAAACAACTAGAATCGGATGTTAGATTCTAAACAACTCTGTCCCCGTTTCTTTTCATAGCATTGAAATTCAAAATATTTTGAAACTACAATTTTCTTTGAAGGAAGTTGTTAAGTTTTAACTTTTTATTGAAATCGTTATGTTCATATTCAAACTATTTAATTCATAGGAATCAACCTATCTTTCGTTGAGTTTTTTGAATCTTTTCCTATGTCATTTTCATTAGGTTAAGATGATTAAAACTTAAACGATCACTTTCAAATATTATAAGAAAATTATAAAAAAAAAATAAAGCTTTCACTTTTTGATGAAAATTAAACTTTTCTCAATCATTGTGAGTATTTTATATTCTTTAGTGTTTTCCCTATAAAGGATGCTCAAATATACTCATTGTTCTATAACAACTCATGCAAAAGTTAAAATTTTCTAAGGAAAATTTTATCATGTTGCATTTAATTCTCTTAGAACATATAAACGACGACTCTAGAAAATTCATATTATTTTCTTCGAGTTAATCGAAACAAATTCAATCATAGAATCAATCTTTAAACAAAATCTTGCATTTCTCCTTTGGTGGTCGAGATGCTTTGATAAATCTTTATTTATCAAAGATAATCGAACTACCCCCCTTTTGTTTTCATCATATATAAAGATCCTATATAAAAATATAATCCCTAGTGGATTATTTGTAAGTTATAAAGATCATTTGTAATGAAGGATAAAACAAAATTTTAATAAAAAGATTTTCAAGTCTATCAATTTTTAAAATGTTTTTCTTTCCCTTCTAGAAAGTGACATAGATAAAAGCTTATGATCTCTAGTATAACATTTGCAAGTTGTTAATGTCATTTGTGGTAGAGGGAAAAGATTCAAAGCTTTAAAAAAATTAACTTTACTTTAAAAATTCACCACCCTGAAATCAGTCTTTAGGTCTAAGTCCGCTTTTACGGTATCCTACAAACTTTCTGGCTTAAGTCTGCTTTTACGGCAGCCATCCTATTTAAATCTATCTTTAGGTCTAAGTCCTCCTACGGCATCCTATTGACATCCATGAAGTTAGGTGTAAGCATCCCCAGTGGCATCCTAATCTTCATCCTGAAGAGAAGTATAAGCATCCCTAGCGGCATCTTCTCTTCATTAAATTCTAAATCTTAAATCCGTCTTTAGGTCTAAGTCCTCCCACGGCATCCTATTGACATCTTTGAAGTTAGGAGTAAGCATCCCTAGTGGCATCCTAATCTTCGTCCCGAGGAGAAGTATAAGCATCCCTAGCGGCATCTTCTCTTCGTTAAATTCTAAATCTTAAATCCGTCTCTAGGTATAAGTCCTCCTACGGCATACTATTGGCTTTTTTGAAGTTAGGAGTAAGAACCCTAGTGGCATCCTAATCTTTATCCCGAAGAGAATTATAAGCATTCCCAGTGGCATCTTCTCTTCATTAAATTCTAAATCTTAAATACGTCTTTAGGTATAAGTCATCCTACGGCATCCTATTGACATCTTTGAAGTTAGGAGTAAGCATCCCTAGTGGCATCCTAATTTTCATTCCGAAGAGAAGTATAAGCATCCCTAGCGGCATCTTCTCTTCATTAAATTTTAAATCTTAAATCCGTCTTTAGGTATAAGTCCTCCTACGGCATCCTATTGACCTCTTTGGAGTTAGGAGTAAGCATCCCTAGAGGCATCCTAATCTTCGTCCCGAGGAGCAGTATAAGCATCCCCAGCGGCATCTTCTCTTCATTAAATTTTAAATCTTAAATCCGTCTTTAGGTATAAGTCCTGCTATGACATCCTATTGACATCTTTGAAGTTAGGAGTAAGCATCCCTAGTAGCATCCTAATCTTCATCCCGAAGAGAAGTATAAGCATCCCCAGTGGCATCTTCTCTTCATTAAATTCTAAATCTTAAATACATCTTTAGGTATAAGTCCTCCTACGGAATCCTATTGACATCTTTGAAGTTAGGAGTAAGCATCCCTAGTGGCATCCTAATTTTCATTCAGAGGAGAAGTATAAGCATCCCTAGCGGCAACTTCTCTTCATTAAATTGTAAATCTTAAATCTATCTTTAGGTATAAGTCCTGCTACGGCTTCCTATTGACATCTTTGAAGTTAGGAATAAGCATCCCTAGTGGAATCGTAATCTTCATCCCGAGGAGAAGCATAAGCATCCCCAGCGGCATCTTCTCTTCATTAAATTGTAAATCTTAAATATGTCATTAGGTCTAAGTCCGCTTTTACGGCATCCTATTGACATCCTTGAAGTTAGGAGTAAGCATCCCTAGTGGCATCCTAATTTTCATTCCGAAGAGAAGTATAAGCATCCCTAGCAGCATCTTCTCTTCATTAAATTTTAAATCTTAAATCCGTCTTTAGGTATAAGTCCTCCTACGGCATTCTATTGACATCTTTGGAGTTAGGAGTAAGCATCCATAGTGGCATCCTAATCTTCATCCCGAGGAGAAGTATAAGCATCCACAGCGGCATCTTCTCTTCATTAAATTTTAAATCTTAAATTCGTCGTTAGGTATAAGTCCTCCTACGGCATCCTATTGACATCTTTGAAGTTAGGAGTAAGCATCCCTAGTGGCATCCTAATTTTCATTCTGAGGAGAAGTATAAGCATCCCTAGCGGCATCTTCTCTTCATTAAATTATAATCTTAATTCTATCTTTAGGTATAAGTCCTGCTACGGCTTCCTATTGACATCTTTGAAGTTAGGAATAAGCATCCCTAGTGGCATCCTAATCATCATCCCGAGGAGATGTATAAGCATCCCCAGCGGCATCTTCTCTTCATTAAATTGTAAATCTTAAATCTGTCATTAGGTCTAAGTCCGCTTTTATGGCATCCTATTGACATCCTTGAAGTTAGGTATAAGCATCCCTAGTGGCATCCTAATCTTCATCCTGAAGTGAAGTATAAGCATCCCTAGTGGCATCTTCTCTTCATTAACTCTTAAACCTTAAATCTGATCCTCTGAGGTTAGTTGTGAGTCCCCACACTTAGGCATCCTTTCCTCACGATCATTCGCTAGAGTTGGAGAATGCCCCTCGTGGCACCATCCTAGTGTAAATCTTAAATCTTAAATTGATCCTCTATGATTAAGTGTGAGTCCCCACACTTAGGCATCCTTTCCTTATGATCATCCGCTAGAGTTGGAGAACGCCCCTCGTGGCACCATCCTAGTGTAAAACTTAAATTTTTATACCTTCCAAGATTAAATACAATCTTTTCCATAAGTTGCTTTCTTTCTTAAAAAGATGCCCTTTAGTTCGTTGAGTTAGGTGTAAGTGCCCACTTGGTGGCATCCTTTCTCTTGGACTAGAAAGAGGACTCTAGTCCTATCAAAATCATATTCAAACCTAAATCACATTCAAAATCTCTATTGATGCCAAACTACATTCAAATCACTAAAGCATCAATGCCGACATCAACTTCAAAATCACTGAATCAACTCAAAACTCTATCAACTTTTCATTCTGATTTTCAATCAAAATTCAAAATTCGTTCAATTCATAAACTCAAATCTTCAACTTCAAATCTGGATCTAGTTGATCGTTTCGGTCAATGACAATATGCACGATAAACTTTGGCATGTTTATCATGCCTATTGGGGGTCCATTTGTTGACCTCATTATTCGAGGTCAATTTCCCCTGAATCGACTCTAGCACCTAGGTCTTCGTAGCCTAGTATAGACGTCGCCCATAGGATTTCCCTTAGGTGGACACCCATTGACGTAGAATCGACCCGAACCTATCACTCAACTCGAACCAAAATTAATTCAATCCATTTTTTTATTCAACTCAAAACAAACTCAAATCAACTCATCAATCAAAACTCTTCGATATAGATCTACATAATATCAAACTTAATCAAATTGATTCAAGTTTGATTTAATGTAAATAACTCTAATCAACCTTTAGATCATTCTTAAATCAAGCCTTTTTAATCCAAACCCTTGATTTTGAATAAGAAATAAGAATAAAATGGTAAATCTTCCTAAGGCCGGTTCAAACCAACTCCCATGATCTCCTCTCCCTATACTTCATGAAACAGCCCAGCCCCATTCTCCTTCTCTATTCACGAACCGACCCCAACTCCCTGCAGTTTGCGAACTACCTCCCCCTCTCTTAACTCCCAAACTTCATCTCCCTCTCATACGAAAACTCAAGCCGACTACCCAGGACTCTCATGCTCTCTCTTGCACAAGAATACGCACTCTATTCGCACAAGCTGAACTCCAGCCCTCAACCCGTCGCTCCTTCCCTTTCGCGTGAGAAACCCCCATCTCAAACCTCTCTCTCGCACTCTAGGACTGCAGTTCCCCTACCCTAGCCGACCGAATCCCTAGCAGACGTCAACCAGAGCTTTCCTTTCTTCTATCTGATCTCCAGCCCTAGAGACCTTAAACGAATATTTCTCTACTGCAATTTGTCCGACCAAAGGTAACAAAGACTCAAAGATTGGTAAACTTTATTCTTCTTAATCTCTTTCTTCATTATTATATTTCTCTTCATCCCCATTTATCTTCTTCTTTTTCTCTGTTGGGTAAGAGACGTAATGAGGATTACTTATTTTTTTTTTAAGAAATAGTGCTTGCATGTTCTGTTTAGAATTTTGAAATCAATAACTATTGCTTTAAGTTTCTTTTAGTTTTCTTTGCGTTAAGATGATATTTGTGTAGAAAGATTTTGGAATTGTAGTTTTCTTAAAAGAGAATCGACTTATGCATATTTTATTAGGTTTCTCTCATCAAGATAAATGAAATTATAAAAGTCTTTTTGAAAGAAAATGTAGGCAGTAATTTCATTTCTTTGTTTCTTTTAAAATTGATAATTGATATGGTATAATGTTGAAGTTATCTCGGCGTTAAAATTAATTTTCATGAAATAATAGTATAGAATGATGAGATTGAATTTCTACATCATTCTTGGAGATTTGTATGGAGCAATTTTCTTTTACACAAATTGTTATTTTTTTTTTAAATTATTAGCAAATAGAGATTGTTGGAAAATTTTATAAGCTGTTTGAAAAGGGCGTATGAAGGTAAGAGAGAATATTTGTTCTTTGTGTTATATTTTCAAATATTGGGTTTAATACAAAGTACTTGGTGAGTGTTGAAGAGTGGTACGTAATGTTTTGAAGCAAGAGAAATGCTGAAATAACACTTTGTACTCATAAGAAGGAAGCAAGTACGTGGTTGCTAAAGAGAAAAACATGTGTTAGAAGGTGAGAAATGTAATGATGCTTTTGATGTGTCATGATTGATGGAGATTGATATACATAGTTGTATTTCACTCTCATTTATGGACATTTTCTTTGAAAACTATATGTTAAGAGATAAGATGTGTGACTTTTTGAAAAGTTAAAAAAGTATATGTATTTTGAAAAGTAAGGAGTGAAATGTGAATGATTTTGGAAAAGGTGGCATGTGTAAGTATGAAAAGTAAATTGCATTGATGAGTGTATGTTTTGAGAATTGATTTGTGCGGGCATTGAAAAATGAAAATAAAAGGTATATGTTTTAAAAAATGAAAGTGTGCGAGGTTTGGAAAAGGAAGTGTATGTTTTGAAGGGTGTTGGAGAATGAGTGATTTGAGTAATCATTAAGAAGTGAAGTTTGTTTGGTCTAAATGTGGAAGTATATATTAAAAGTATTTTTGTGTGAGTTTCGAAGAGTAAAATGTTTGTTTTTGTGGAAAAGTGTGCGTGTTGAAAAGTGAATCAAGTGTGTGATATTGGAAAAGCAAAAAGTGCATATCTTGAAAAAGGAAGTGTGGGAGTTTTGAAAAGGTAAAAGTGGAATTTGTATGATTTGGAAAGGTGAAAGGTTTATGATTGAAAGTGAAATTTGTGTGTGCTGAAAGGTGTTTTGAATATTGAATTATATGAAAGTATTTTGATAAGGAAAAATGTAGAATATGATTTTGGGATGGGAGAAGTGTACAAGTGTGAGAAGTAAAGAGTTTGTTTTGTGAAAATTGTGTAAATTAAGAAAAGTGGAAATAGATGTTAGAAAGATATGAAGTATGCTTCTAAAAGTAAAGGTTCCAAAAGAGTAAGCAACAAAACCAGTGATCAAGCCCGAAGAAAGTTACGTCTTTATTTTCAGTAAATTTCAATTATTTTATTATTAATTATTAAATGTGCTTTCTAATCCCCATTTTTCCCTATTTTCTTCTCTTTATTTGCGTGAACTACGAGGAATAGTACCGGTCGAGGGAACAAAAGGATAAGGAGCTAAAGGCGTCTGTCGTCTCTATCCAGCCGGGTAGAGGCGTTACGGGCGGAACCACCGGGTCGTAGCCCCCGGAGACTGTGAGTATTCTAAACTTAGAAAACCTTTAGGGGCCCCTTGATGTGGTTTGTGCGAACCCTTCCCTTTTAGGTCCTTGTAGAAACTTCAATTTTATTAGGATTACTTTTGTTTTATTTTAGATCCTTAAACCTTTACACGCACGCAAAGTCCTAAGGGTTAGTAATAACAAAAATTTTTATCCTATATAACAGTAGTGACACTTAAGGATAAAAATTAAGGACTGAGTCTTAGAAAATCTAGACTTAGGATGCATGCACACTTTAGGATAGAAACTTATAACATAGAAAGTTTAGTGACATCTCACTTTAGAATTAGCAAACATCTTTAAATTAGAATTCAATCAATTAGAAAACTTTAGCCAATAATTGACTTAGGACATTTCAAAACCTCACAGCCTACTGCACACACTTAGATTGGTTTGTTAAGACAATCGACTCTAGTTTTAGGTTAGGCCGGTGTTTATTTTCTTACTGCTGTGTGACGGGCTTTTTCTCGATTTTCACTGCATGCTGGTTGTAAAAATATTGGTGTGTTTGCTTACTTACTCTTACTGAACTCTGTGATGTTGGTTTGATTGACGATTAGATTTCCCATAGGCTAGGAGTGATCTGGATTGTTAACATGATTTTCTACAGGTGGCCACCCTCATGCAGGGCAGAAAAAGGGGGCTAATTAATCAAAAAATTTATATAAATGCTACATGTACTACAGCTGCTTAGCCCCCAAATAAGGAGTGTGGCCAAGTGTTGCTAATTGATTCAATTTAAGTGCATATATATATATATATAACTGCTTGGGATAATTTTTGCTTAGGATAACCCTGCAGGTGGTCTAGATTTTCTTTCTTTTCCTGTGAAATGTAATGTAAATGTAAATGTATTTGAAAATTATCATAAATGTGAAAGTGATTTTGAAAGTGGGATATTACATCCAATTTGGGATCCAAAGAAAGGAGAATATACCTTAAAAGATTATTCTCTTTTATTTGGAAAGTCAAATTAGGATGATTCAATATCCAAATAGAAAAGTAAATACCCATCTTAGGGATGAGTTTCTTTTCATTTGGATATCCAGAACTTGGCGGACCCGAGAAGCTCGTAAAAGAAGAAAAGACAGAATGAGAAGATTGAAGAAAGAAGACAAAGAAATAAAGATTCAAGGAACAGTATATCCCAGTTCAAAAATCACTTACGTCATTCTTAGGATTAGAATCCGGGTTTGTTGTTAGTGGTGCCCGGCCACTTTACTTTTATTGCAAAATTCTGGGTGTAATATGGACATTGGACATTGTACATTATATTTTTGGATTATTTAAATTGATTATTTATATTGTTTGTGCAGTAGATTTTTTTTAGGACCTTGCATGCCGTGTTTTGTTTTAGCCTGGATTCAAAACGAAGAGATTTTTTTCGTAAGGATACGCTTAAAATTCTTCTACTAGTAATTTTAAATAAAAATTTTTAGGCTCACATAGTAACTCTAACGATCTAAGAAGTAAGCTCGAGACCGCCGAGAGTCAGCATAAGCATATTAATACTTTCTCTTCCTTGTTAGGCACCTTCCCGCCTGCGGGTTCTGGCAGACCATTTGACCTATGAGGGTGCAGTTCTGTCAAGGGTAAGTTGTGCAATCTATAAGGAAAAACCTATTTTCTAAGCCTAATTTTAAAACTGCTTCATATTCATTTTATGCATTCGAGTCAATTAGCATGTATTACATTAGATACAAAGTAAAAAGAGTCTAAATTGTTCATTGCATTTTTAGGCATAATTAACCCTACATAAGTTGAGGGGCCAATTAGGATCTGTCTTAGATGTCAGCCCCCAATTCATTAAAACTTAAACAACGTCCCTACCCATCTTTCATAAGAGATTGGACACATGGTTTTAAAGCGCCTAGGTGGTTTGCTGGCTCCCCAATCCAGGTTGGGGTAAGTCCAGATTTACACTTCATTAGTTAGGTTCAGGTCACTACTTTGTAGTACCCAAATTAGATTTAGGTTTAGAGGCAGATTCTTTTTAGATCTTAAGTCCTCGCCCTCCAGGAAAATAATCCTAAAATTCTAATAAAATGTCAATTTAAACATAATATTTATCTCTTAAAATGTAAAGCCCAATATAGGGTAGACTGAGGCTATCGCTTGGCTTCTTAGAAACCGACACCTCCTACTTTTCCTCCATTGACTCACTAATAAATGTTTAATATTGAGCTTTCTCTTTGAAAAATTCCTACTTCTGTTCCTTGTCTTTTACTTTGTAGTCAAAGGGTATGAAATCACTGCTTTAATCAAGAGCTTTCTTAGGATTATCCTTCCTAGGATGTAATTAACTATAGGAGCTTGCTTCTATAGGGATTTGAGAACCCCAGACTAAAATAAACCTTATTTTATTCATATAAAATAAGGGAAGAATCTTTGGGAATGCAGATATCTTTAAAAACTTTATTTCTAATCTTAAATATGTTTGTAGGATGTAATTGTTGTCTTTTTAGATAATATAATTTTCTTCTTGATATATTCAATTTTAGAAATGATGAATTTTATAAAATTCATTCTTGCTTTTGGATGCCTTGAAGAATTTTATGTTCGTCTTTCAAGATGATATAATATTCTTCTTGCTATATCTAAATAAAAGAATGAATAAATTTTTCAAAAAAATTTATTTCTATTTTTAAACACATTCTATAGAATTTCATATTAATTTTTCTAGATGATATGTTATTCTTTGAACTGTGTTTGATTATAGAAATATCAATTTTCAAAATCCTATTTTGATATTGAATCCATTATAAAATATTGTGTCAATCTCTCGAGACTGTACTTTATTCTCAATGTAGTATTTAATTACAAAATAGGAGAAATCAAAATCTGCGTGGTGACACAATTTTTCTTCACCAATCCTTACCCTTGAGTAACTTAGTAAACGCTTCAAAAGGAAGAAATCTCTCTCAAAAACTATCTCAAACTCTCTCCTTGAATTACCCTTTACCATTCTCAAAGATCAATAGACAAAAAGATTAAATGATAGTCTTAAGTGGACCTTTTATAGAAAAGACATGAAAAACCGTCTAGAAAATTACATTTTTCAAATCTGTGCGTCCACGATCGTCCTATACGATCGTATTTCATACGTACAAACAATATAAAAATTGTTGCGTACAAACTCAATGTGAATTGGTACGAGCTGGCTTCGTACCTGGTCATCAACCTGTGCGAATAGGGTTCGTCCGGTACAAACATTTATTTTTCAAAGTTCGTTGATACAAAAAAGTAAGATGAACTTTAAGTTTATAAAATAGATCCCTTCATCCTGGTATGATTGAAAATTATCATCCGTACGATCTTCAAATTTTGTGAATCCAGAGCACATCATCCTGGGATGTTTGGAAAATATCGTCCGGACAAACTTCAGATTTGGTGAATCCATAGCACATCATCCTGGGAAGAATGGAAATTATCATCCATATTATCTTCACATTTTGTGAATCCAGAGCACATCATCTTGGGATGAATGGAAATTATTGTCTGTATGATCTTTTAATTTGGTAAAAATAGAGAAGATCATCCTAGGATGAATGTAAACTATTATCCGTACAATGTATACTTGAAAAAAATTTATCCCTCTAGGTTCGTTCCATTGCTCATTTGGGAATATAATTGACAAGATCGTCGCGTGCGAACATGGTTCGTACCATACGATCAGTTTAAAAAATGTGAATTTTAAAACTCTTCCCCAGGTGTGTGTGTGTGTGTGATTAGTTACTCAATTATAATCACACTCTCTCAAATTCAATAAAATGAAAAATATAAACTTCAATATACAAAACATTCTAAGCTGATCTTGATTTGAATTCTTCAAATAAAAGAAGTCATATGAGAAGCCTTTGATAATTGATCCTCAAAGAGATAGAGTTATATTTGCAATAAGAAAATAAATATCATTAAGAAAAAGATTCATATGATTTAAGTTTACATATAACATAGACTAGAAAAAAAAATCAAGGTAAAGAATTGTTGACCTCATTTTTGTATGAGGTCACTAAGGCCCTTCCAAACCCCAGATTAATTCTAGATCCCAGGATCTACTCTAAATCTTAAGGTCCTCTCCTAGAGCCAGACCTTAGGATCCATTCTAGAGCCTACGATTCCCTTAGACCCTAGATCTTAGAACCCCTCTAGATCTTAGGATCAATCTAGACTCAAATCAATCCCTATCCTTGATCAACTTCAACCTCAATTCGATTCCTACCTTTGATCAACTCCAACTTCAATTTAATTCCTACCCTTGATTAATTTGAATCTCAAGCTTCATTCAACTCAAATCCCAATTAATTAAAATTTTAAACATACCCAAATTTTGATTCAATCCACTTGAGAATCCAAATTTCAACTTAGACTTTGATTCCACCTTTGATCTAGCCTTGACCCTATCAATTCATTAACAATCACAACATGATTGTAGATGATTTGGATACTCCAATATTCAAACTTAAGATCAAATCAAAATTCAGAAATCCAGACTCAAATCCAAAGTCTTAAGGCCCTGTCTTAAAGACCTTTTTTAAAGATTTTTCAAACATTTCAAAACCCAGTCAAATGGCCTCTGATTCAGGGTCTATCACTTACAATGTGATAAGACATCTCTCTAGAGGCTACCCTCCAATTTTGAGCCCATTCTGAGGTATCTAATCCCAGAATTTGAATTAAAATCCAAAGGCTGTAAAATCTTTAAATATTTACAGCCTTTGCCACTGGACCTAACCCCTTGAAGAGTTCATCTTGGAGCCTTTATTAAAGACTCCAATCACTTCCAAACCCTTGATTGCAACATATTAAGCAGTAAACTGCATTTTTTTCAGACCCATTTTTTACCCTAGTTGACCAATGGGTCAAGATTGACCAAAATACCCTTATGGGATTTCAAATGCCCATTTCAACTCAAATCAATTCAAAACTCTTTGAAACCACTTTCAATGAATTTCAAATATCAATCCCTACTTGTTGAACTCAAACCCAGATGTTGGGTCAACTTGGTTGACCGAGTCAACCAGGTTTGACCCATTAACCCATATACCCCTCCTCTTTCAAATTTTTGAACCAAGTCCATTCGAAGTCCTTTGAATGCAGGAGATGACCACTTGGATACCCATGAGACCCCTCTTGGAGACCCAAGCCTTGGGCTTTCTTGGGTTAGCCATATGGCTTGACCCAAGTGACCAAAGAGAGTCCTCCCTTGAGCTATTTTTTGATCTTAATCAAATTGAATTCAAATCAAGGTGCCATTGAGTTCCCATTAACTCAATACACCTTCCTTGACCAGCCCAACCCCTAGGCTTACTTGGGTCAAGAGTTAGGCTAACCCAAAGTGCCCAAAATCACTTAGGATTGGGCCAACTCTCAACCTAAGCCCAATTGAACTTGATCAACACCTCTCCTAGGTGGCCCTAGGTCCAATACACTTCCTCCAGCCAGCCCATGCCTTGGGCTAACTTGGGTCAAGAGTTAGGCTAACCCAAAGTAGCCAAAAACACTTGGACCCGAGCCATCTTCCAGCTCAAGTCAAATTGGACTCAATTGCCACTTGCATTGGGTGCTCCAGACCCAGACCCACTTCCCACCTCAAGCCCAGGGTCTGGCCTGACCTGGGTTGAGCTCAAATCGACCCGAACCGAGAAGATTTGGATCAACCCGAGCCAACTTTTGACCCAGACCAAATTGGACCCAATTGTCACATGCATTGGATGCACAAGATCCAGACCTATCTCCCATACCA
Source organism: Dendrobium huoshanense (assembly GCA_016618105.1). Classification (NCBI taxonomy): domain Eukaryota; kingdom Viridiplantae; phylum Streptophyta; class Magnoliopsida; order Asparagales; family Orchidaceae; genus Dendrobium; species Dendrobium huoshanense. Next base: position 15,100,101 of record CM028350.1, read on the forward strand.
AACCCCAGGTCTGACCTGACCTGGATCGAGCTCAATTCTACTCGAACCGAGCAGGTTTGGTTCCAATCCAGCCACTAGTCTGATCCAGACCTCCCCAGGCCAAATTGACTCCACCCTTGGCTCCAGTATGTCCCCATCGGTCTCCCCCAGTCAACCCAACCCAGACCATGGTCGGCAACGGTCGGAGCCAATGGAAATTGAGCTCCAGTGGTACCCCCCAGACAATTCCTAGCTCAAGGATGCTGTCCACCGGTTTGATCCCCATGATCTCCCCTGAACGTCACCATCGTCCACCTGGCAGCGATCCGAGCCCTCTCCAGCTCAATCCCGACCTTCCCAGCTCTCGAAAGGTGGCCAAATACCCTTGAGCTTGTCAGACCTCCAGAGGCATTGGCATTTGCTCTGGATTGATTCCCAGAAATCTTTTGAACTCCCAGACACTTCCTCCAAGCTCCTAGATTGATCCCTCCTTCCGTCCGAGTAAGCGCCCGTGATAGCCTTCGGTGTCCCGCTCGAAGTCGCACCTCCGGCCATCCTCCGGTCCCGACGTCTGAAGGAGAACTGTTCGCCACCGTTCCCTGAAGCTTCTTGATAGAGAAGCTCATTTGTTGAGGCCTTCTCTGATGTAATCTCTCCATCCCGAGCTCCCTAGCTAGGTAGTCTGGTCAAGTGTGAAGGAAACCTTCACCCCAACGGATTTCCACCGTTGGATTGAAGGTTCCCACCATCCTAATCCTCCCTGTAAAATTTCATCGGAGTTTGCTAGTGGGATCGCCCGGATCAAGTCGGAGAAGCCCTGTAGTCTCGGATACGAGCGGGAGGTTGAAGACGAAATCCCAGCCGTTGATCTCGATCAAAGGCTTGGATTAAATCCCGCGGTATCGGAGCGTTGTTAATCACAGCCGTTCGATCCGCAATCCAACGGCTGTGGTTAACCTGGCCGTTAACCGTTAGCGCCAATCATTTCCTGGCGAATCGATGCGCGACGCGTGTCAACGGCTGCTGACTGTGTAATTGCCGGATTAATAAATCCAGAAATTCAAGGGAACTTCAAAAATTAATAACTCCCTGCACACTTGTCCAAATAAGGTGTTGTTAGGCTCATTGGAAATGTCTCATGGAGCTCTATAAAAGCCCTATGGTTCTGGACCCTGGTTAGATCAGTCTTAGGCTTAATTTCAATTTGAGCATTTTATGTATTTCTATAATTACTTTTTAAATACATGTCCACTAGGTCTGGAATTTTAGGAGATTGAAATTGGACATGTTTCTAACATGTCCAAATTTTATCTCCCCATTTTAAGTTGTTCAAGGGAATTTTCCCTAATTTTTAAGTTTAAGGGTCATGGTTTGACCCTTAAATTCAAAATGGGATATAGACCTATCCAATGGGATTTAGGGTGTGAGTTTTGGTGTGCTGATGATGTGTAGGATGAGGAGTGTAGAGCCACTAATTTTGCCCCAATCCAAGCCTAGGATAGACCCCCATAGTGATTTGAAGGTGACTTAGAGCTCACCTTGGGTGGTTTGGTTAACAACCTTAGAGTACTTCGTTTGAGCTCACATTTGGTGGGTTTCATCCTTACGGTTATGTGATCCTATGGTCCAAATTTCATCAAATTTAGAGTTCATTTGGTTCCCCAAGTAGGAGCCTCAAAAATCCTTCTTAGAAATGGCCTTAACCCTGATTAATTGATAATGAACCATCCTTAGCTTGTAAAATCCATTAAAATGTCCTTAATTGTCTTTATATAATCCCTTAACCAATAAGAATTGAAACCCTCTCCAATTGGTTCCTAGATTTGTCATAGCTTGATCCTTAGGTAATTAGGGTTTAACCCATTTTGATTAATCTAAAAAATCCTAAAAATCCCAAAAGGGCTCTAAACACTTGTTGATCTGTCCTTGGGTCATTTATGACCTTTGGAATTGATCCCAAGGAGTTTAGGGCTCATTTGGGTTCAAACCCTTAAGCAGACCCCTTAGTCGTAGTAATTTAATAATCCCTACGAATGTGTAAAATTTCTAAAATTCACTGTTAATTATAGAAAAATTTTGATTAATCAACTTAGTGTTTAATGACTTCAATTAGAATCTATCATTCCCAAAAACTTTAAACCTCCATAATTTAGTTAAAACCAAGGTCTCAACATCTTAGGTGACCTTAGGTCAAAATGGGCCAGAACTTCTAAAAATCATAACTTTTCGTACAAAACTCCAAATTGAGTGTACTACCTATCTAACAACTCATAATTAGGTCTAGTATTTATTAAAAATTTTAAACCCTTAAGATTAACTTTAATTTTAAAAGTCAAGTTTTTACCCCCTAGTTAATGTATCCGGATAATCCTTTAAAACCCATTAATTTTTCTAACCTCTAAAATCCTTTTAATAGGTCATTAAAATTCTCAACCAACACATTAAAATCATTAATTAATTTCCCTAATATTAATTTACTCCTTTAATTCCAACCTATTTAAAATAACTTAATTAACCCCGATTGTTACTAGGTAACCCAGGCCTACGAGGCTATTAGCTTAGCCCCAAGGAAGGTGAAATAAACTTCACGGCCTCGATGTGAAACAATGGTAGCAATCAATTAACTCTTAAAATATATTTAACTAAAATTCCTAATTTATTAATATTTAAAGTTTAACTTAAATCTCCCTTTTAGGCCTTAACAAATCCAAAACTTTAGATAACTTTAACTAATCACCCACCTTAGGATCTATCCCTGCCACGCGACCTTCTACACACACTTTAGATTATATGCTAGGACAACCAACTCTAGATCTAGGTTAGGTCGGTGTTTACTTTACTGCTGTGTGCTGGATTTTTTGTGGTTTTCACTGCATGTTGTGGATGAAATTGCTTTGCTAAGTCTGCTTATTTTTCTGCACTCTATGGATGGATTGATGTGTTTGGCGACTAGATTACCCTTAGGTTAGGTACGATCTGGATGTTCACATAGTTTTCTGCAGGTGGCCACGCTCATGCAGGGCAGTAAAAAGGGGGGGCTAAGTTAATAATAAATATCAATTATTATAAATGCTTGCACAGGTGCTTCAGCTGCTAAAGCCCCCAAATAAAAAGAGCGTGGCCAGTGTGTTTTACTTCCTTTTTGCACATATATAACTGCTTGAGAATAATTGCTTCTTATTTATTAACTACTTAGGATAACCCTGCAGGTGAGTCTAATTTTATTTTTTATATAAATGTAATTTGTATAATTGTCAAGTGTTGTGAAAGTTAATTTTGAGATGGGATACATAGATCCAAAGCTTGGATTCCAAAGAGGAAAGGATGCCCTTTTGGGAAGAATTCCTTCTTCCATTTGGAAATCCAAATTTGGATCACACTTCTCTTATACCTAAAGAGGAAAGAGTGGCCTTCCCCTTAAGGGGGAGGTCCCCTCTTATCCATTTGGGTAGTTCGCTGCGAAGAATCCAAGGAGTTTGAAGAAAAGGAGTCCAAAGAAGGGCAAGACTGAAGACTTGAAGATTGAGAGTATCCCACTCAAAATTACTTGCGTCATTATTAGGCTTAGAATCCGAGTTATTGTCAGTGGTGCCCGGCCACATTACTTTCTACAAAACTCTGGTTTGTAATAAGCAGGGAAACTTTATCTATGGACATTTATTAATTAGTTAATATTTAATGTGATGAATTGATTTCCTTTAGGATTACTTGCTTTTCCTAGTTTTTTGGCGATTGTGTGCCACTTTGGTTTTCGCCTGGATACGTGAGACTCGTGAGGGTGTTAAAGTTTTATACTCATAACTTTAAAAGTTTAAAATTTTAGTGAGTCTAAATAACATAGAAAGATAACGAATCTTGGGAATTAGCCGGGGATCGACCCCGCGGTCGCATGCATATTACTGCAGTACTTTTCCCTTGTTTTAGACCCTTCCCCGCCTGCGGGTAGAGTCCAGATAGTCTGACCTATGAGGATGAGGTGCTGGACCTGGGGAAGCCCAGTCTTCTAAAAAATTATTTTGTAAGCCTATTTTTAAAATTTCAAGCATATTTTATTTAAGGTTGTTAACTAGCATGCATTGCATTAGAAACAAATAAAAAGAGTCAAAATTTTAATTTCATAGTCCTTAGCATTTTGCACCCAACAAAAGTCAAAGGGGCCAATTAGGAAAATTTCAAGATGTCAGACCCAACTCTCCAAAACTTTAAGTACAACATCCCTACCACTCTTTCATAAAAGACCGGACTCATCTCTTTTAAATCGACTAGGTGGTTAGCTGGCTCCCCAATCCAGGCCGGGGTAAGTCTAGGTTTTGCACCGCATTAGTTAGGATCGGACGACTGTGGTCCAGTGTCCAAAATAGATTTAGGATCCGGGGTAGATCTTTGATTATAAGACCCCAAATTTTGGGAATATAATCCCAAATTTCTAATAAAATGCTCAAATCAAATTAAATTTCCTTTCAATCCTAAAATATAAAGCCCAACACTTAGATTAAGTTGGGACACTTTCAGATGGTTCTGGAATCTCAGAGTGTCCTCTACCTCTATTCCTTTGATTCTGTTAATAACTGTTCAAATTTGATCCACTCCCCTTTGATTTTCTAAAAGATTCTATTCAATTTTTTTTATATCACTCCTAGAAAATCTAACAAAATTTTGTTCTTATTTTAATCGAGAGTTTTTGTAGGGGACTCTGTCTCCCTACGATGTAATTAACTACGAGGGCTTGTGCTCGTAGGAGATTTAGAACCCCACAAACCTGATTTCAAAATTAAATTTTTTTAAAACTCTCTTAGATTTCTTTAGGAAAAGTCAAAAATGATTGCCGTTATCATATTAGAAGAATTATCATTGAAAGGTGATACCTTCTTTTCGGGAGATACATCGTTCTTTGATAAGGCTTTGGATATGAATTCGGCAATCATACTTCTTGAGTATCATAACTAGATTTTTTAGTTGAACTCTACCTCGTCCCCTCGGGGCCGTGTTGAGTTCTCTTTAGAATCTAACCGTGATATTCAAGACGAATTACATAATTCTAAGCCTGAACACCATCGTGGAATTTTATTTTCGCCTTTCGGGGTGATATACTTTTCTGAGCGAGTTGGTTAGACTTCTAGAATTAGAATTAAATCTCAATTTCAAAATTCTCAAAGAAAACTAATATTTTTAAAACCTGTTTTCAAAATTCTACCAAAAAAAAAAATGGCACGCCCGGTGGGACAAATCTCTCTCTCCATCTTTAATAAGAACAAAATTTTGTTTCATCGGTAGTCTTAACTACCTTCCTTCCGTTGGTCCCTCAACCCATTTCTTCCTTAGGGGAGTGTGGCCAACCTCTAAAAAAATAACAATTTTAAAACATTAAAAGAGAGGTTCTACCTCCCAAAATTTTGTCATTTGCTAACTTAATCGTCCTGATTTTGACCTTCTGCCCTGGGATTTCCTATGAGGCGACAATGTCAAATCAGGTCTTCAAATATTTTTTAAAATTTTGATTAAAAAATATCACATTTAATATACCTTTGCTTTCCAAGTCGAAAGGATTCTGAAATTTTTTTGACTTTAAGAAAGTTCGAAGTATTTTAGTCTTAATCACTTTACTCCCCTTTAACTTTCAGGAGTATGGAGGGTTAGACTATCTACTTTACATAGGCTTTTTGTTACAATTCCATAAGCCTTCGGGCAAGGGGAAACTTTGTCCGTTGTGTTTTGGATTTCGTAGGAAAAACCCCATCTTAAATCATTTAAATTTCAAATTTCCTTTAAAATGTGGAAAGAAAGATAATAAGAATTTCTTCCAAGTTCAAAACCTTCATATGTTACCCCATACAACCATCTTATGGGCTAACATATGTAGATCTTTTGAGAAGACTTCCTTTTGGCATGTATTTAGTCTCTTTATCTTCCTAACGTGTGTTGGGTGTTTTTTTTTACCACTCAACATGTGTTGGAAGGTTGAGACTATTCTACAAGCCTTAAGTTTCAAAATAACAAATTCTTTTTCGCTTCTTTTAAAAGAAATCTAATTTAAATCATCTTTTTAACTTTCAAAAAATTCAAATGGCTGGCCAATTGATTTTCTCTTTCGACCGAGAGTTATCCTCGAGTGTTAATGACCAAGGAAGCACTATCATTTTTGGAATGGGATTCAGTACTCTTGAGCTTTCTATGGATGGACATCATATTGTTAGTTTGGATGCAAGTATGGAAGTTCCTCCAGTGGTTGAGTTAATTGTGGGATATTGTTGACCTCATTTTTGTATGAGGTCACTAAGACCCATCCAGAATCCAGATTTAATCCTAGACCCTAGGATCCACTCTAGACTTTAGGATCTTTCCTAGAACTAGACCTTAGAGCCTATTCTAGAGCCTAGGATTCCTTTAAATCCTAGATCTTAGAACTCTCCTAGATCTTAGGATCACTCCAACTTCAAATCAACCTCCACCTTTGATCAACCTCAATTTTAAATCAATTCCTATACTTAATCCACTCCAATTTCAATTTGATTCCTACCTATGACCAGTTTGAATCTCAAACTCCATCCAATTCAAATCCAAATTAATTCAAACTTCAAATCAAATCCAAACCCAGAGTTTAAACTCAAATTCAAACCCTTAAGGCCCTGTCCTAAACACCCTTTTCAGAGATTTTTTCAAACATTTCAAAACCCAGTCAACTGGCCTCTGATTCAGGGTCTATCACTTGCAAAGTGATGAGACATGTCTCTAGAGGTTACCCTCCAACTTTGAGCTCATTCTGAGGTCTCTAACCCCAGAATTTGAATTAAAATTCAAAGGCTGTAAAACCTTCAAATATTTACAGCCTATGCCACTGAACATAACCCTTTTGAGATTTTGACCTTGGAACCCTTATCCAAGCCTTCAATCACTTCCAGACCTTTGAATTTAACCCATTGAGCAGTAAACTGCATTTTTTTAGACCCTTTTGACCTTAATTGACCCATAGGTCAAAATTGACCAAAATACCCCTATGGGGCTCAAATGGGGATTTCAAACCAAATGAGCTCCAAATGGGATGAAACCACCTTTGACAAATTTCAAATGTCATTTCAAATCTTTTGAACCCATTTCCAACCCTTGAGTCAACCTGGTTGACCAAGTCAACTGGTTTGACCCAAGGGGCCCTTTAAGGGTCCAAACATGTGTTTTGACCCAAATGACCTCTTTAGGCCATCCAACCACTTCCATTGACCTCAAAATGTCATTTCAAACCTATTGAGCCCAAACCCAGACCCTGGGTCAACCTGATTGACCAAGTCAACCCAGGTTGACCAAACAGGCCCTTAGGGACTCAAATAGGGATTTTGATCAATTTGACCTCCCTAGACCCAGGAACTACCCTCAATGGTCTCCAAATGCCTTTTCAAACCTGTTGAGCCTAAACCCAGACCCTGGGTCAACCTGGTTGACCAAGTCAACCCAGGTTGACCAAACCAGCCCTTAAGGGTTCAAATGGTGATTTTGACCAAATTGACCCCCCCAACCCACCTAATCAGCCCATTTGGACTACCTTGGTGCAATTACATAAACCCTTGATTGGGTTGACTGGTCAACAAGTCAACTCAAGGATCAAAGGACCATTTTCATAGTCAAACTCTTTAACCCATTGAACCTAGCCCAAATTAAACTCAACCAGCCATTGGGAGGGACCTCACAGCCTGCTTTGATGCCAACTCAGCAGGTCTTGACCCCATTGACCAGTCAAACAGTCAATGGGAGTTCAAATGGGCTCACCCGGTCAAACCCATTTGAACTCTTTCCCTTCCCATTTCAGGCCAATCCAAGCATTAAGTCTTACTCTAAAAGCTTTCCTAAACCTGCCCTGACCTCCCCCAGCTGCTGGCATGGCTCTAGACCCGAGCTATCAAACCAGTGGTCCCCCTATGCTTGAAAATGACCTCAGGTCACTCTTACCTGAGGCAGCCGCTCCTCCTGTCCCCTAACCATCTGGGACAGGTGTCCATCATCCCAGCACTCTCCCTGATCAATCCCCACCATCCCTTTAGGCTCCACACTCGTGAATAGGCAAGAGGGACGAATCCCATTGATCCCAAGTGATCTTGCATTCCAGAGCTCTCCCAGAGCTTTTATGATTTCGTTTTGACTCCATTGAGCTCAACCTTGATTTTCCTATCGATCCCCGGCGTTTTGAAGCTGCCGGCGGCGAGATCGGAGCTGGACCGAGAGCCACTTCCGTTCAAACTCCTCCAACTCCGTTTCCAGTGATCCTCCAAGCTTGAAGCCTGAAGGAGATCAACACGTGGACAATCTACAAGTTCAACCGTGGTAAAATCAGCTCATTTGATTCATCCTTCGGTGAGAAATCCTAAACCCTAGTTTGTTTTCTAGGTTTTTAAAAATACATTCAATATTGTATCAAATGGCTTAAAAATTATCCCCCACTCTTCCTTAGAGTGTATTACGTCTCTGCCTAAATTTTCAAAGCATTTGGTTGGGTATTTTTCGAGAACGAAACAAAAATGCCTCTAGGGTTTTCGGTTTGGCTGGAGGAGGAAGAGAACCCGTTAGCCGTTGGATCTATTCCGTTTGGATCAACGGCTATGATCGGGTTTGATTTCGAACTCCGTTTCATATTGATAGAACTTTGGATCGACCGATCCTCTGTCCAGCCGAATCCAGGCCGTTAAGACAAACTGCGGGAGCTAGATCCACCGTTCGATCATCTAGGATTGAATTTGATCCCGCGGGTTTGATCTCAACCGTCGGATCGGAACCGTGGAAGATCGAACGGTTGCAAGCCCTGCCGCGCTGGTTAAGTGACGGGTCCCGCGTAACCGCCGCCGTCCGCGTGGCTGCATCCGCTCCCGCCGCGTGTCCCGGGTCAGCGCCGCCGTTTGACCCGGCTAACTAAAACTATATTTTAATTCAAAATATTACCAGAACTTCTAAAATTCATCAGAATTTCAATTCTGATCCATTTTTGATGTTCTTGGGCTTGTTTTGTTCATATTTTTAACTACTATATTCTAAAAATAAGTAAAATTATTTTGATCTGTATATTATTAGTAATTTTAATAATACCTAAAATCTACCTTTATTTTTAAATAAAAATATATAAATCCTTTTTGGCTGAAATTTGGCAGAGGTGTAATAGGGCCTAGGGTTGATTTTCTGTAATTTTCCTAAGTCAGTTTGATGTAAATATGACTTAGTTTATGAATTTACAAAATCTAGATCAATATTTGAACTAGATTTTAGAAATTCATAAACAATTCAATCTAAATCCAATCATGGCATGTTAGGGTTCTATGGAATCAGTGTAAAGTCTCCCCTTTCATTGAAAATAGGTTTAGATCTTGATCATGTATGGTTTAGTTAAAATCTACTTTCAATATCACGCTTAACCTAGTTTAATTAACTAATAAATTGTACATGATCATCATATCAAATTAGATTGACTCTTGATTTAGGGATATTGATATGCACATGCATAAATATATATCCCAAGATCATTTCATTCTAATTTGATGTATCTATTCCTCTATAGTAAATTGTTTAAGTTTATAGGTCATCAAATGACCTATAACTATAATGATTCACTATAATCCTTCCATAGAACATTAGGAGCACCTTTTATTGTTTATTGTTTGTGTTGATGTGATTGTAAACTAGTGTCCAAGGGTTAGAAGAATATTGATTGCTATCCTAAAATCTAGTGACACTAAGGACAACAATTAAGGATTTGCGTCTTAGTTAACTTAGATCAATTTAGGCGGACTTCACACATCTCTTTTGAGATGAAACTTAAACTTAGAAAACTAGTGTCATGAACCCAATGATTGAACTCACTTTGATTTGACATTAATTGATCTCAGATAACTAGTAGATTTAGGTGTTTTTCTCTTTAAAAGTTTTAATGTTCAATAAATTACAATAAATTAAATAAAATTCTTTGAAAGCCTAAATCAATCTTAATCAACCTTAATCGACTCTTACCAATCATAGAGCAAGTCATAATCATTCTAAATTAATACTCAAGGCCTTTAATTGAACAAAAATTCATTAAATATCCAAAACTTCAAACATTCATAACTAATTCCAGAAAAATCCAAACCACCCAAACTCACTTGCATTCAACTCCTAATAAGCTCTAGTATTTATTAAAAATATCAAATTCCAGAAATTTGCAATATTTTAAAAAGTCAACAAATCGGTCAACTTTAAGTCAAAACTAGTTCAAAACTTCAAACCTTTGTAATAAAATGTAGAAAAATCCGATTTCAACATACTTACCTTCTAACTGATTGTAGTAAGGTCTAGTATTTTAATAAAATACAAACATTCCAGAATTTGAGCTTAATCAAAAAGTCAATTTTCAACCCCTTAATTAAATCATTAAAATATTCAAAATTCATAGGAGCTCAAATCATTCTAAAACTCAGAAAATATTGGTTTAATGCTTAAAACACTTAACAAATCCTTTAAAACACAACAACCATCCTAAAGTTGAAGTTTATTGGCTGGACTACTCCGGGCTGCGGGGCTAAGTGTCCTAAGGAGGCTGGTTCCTCGAGCCTGGTGGCACAACGCCACGAATCAATTAATGGCAAACTTAAATTAATAAAGCTTTTAAAATCAGTAATTAACCTTTTTTTTTATATTAATCCACTCTTTTAATTCTAACCAATTTAAATAACTTAATCAACCCCGATTGCTACTGGGTAACCCAGGCCTACGAGGCTATTAGCTTAGCCCCAAGGAAGGTGAAATAAACTTCACGGCCTCGGTGTGAAACAAAGGTAGCAATCAATTAATTTTTAAAATATATGTTAATTGAAATTCTTAATTCATTAATATTTAAATTTTAATCTAAATCCCCTTTTAAGCCTTAACAAACCCAGACTTTTAGATAACTTCAACTAATAACCCACTTTAGGATCTATCCCAGCCGCACGACCTTTCTCACACACTTTAGATGATGTGCTAGGACAACCAACTCTAGATCTAGGTTAGGCCGGTGTTTACTTTACTGCTGTGTGCCGGATTTTTCGTAGTTTTCACTGCATGTTGTGGATGAAATTGCTTTGCTGTGTCTGCTTACTTTTTCTGTACTCTGTGGATGGACTGATGTGTTTGGCGACTAGATTACCCTTAGGTTAGGTACGATCTGGATGTTGACATAGTTTTCTGCAGGTGGCCACGCTCATGCAGGGCAATATAAAAAGGGGGAAAATAAAAAATGCATAAATATTATAAACTCTTTGCACAGGTGCTTCAGCTGCTAAAGCCCCCAAATAAAAAGAGCGTGGCCAGTGTGTTTACTTTCTTTTCTGCTCATATACAACTGCTTGGGAATAACTGCTTTTTATATATTAATTGCTTAGGATAACCCTGCAGGTGAGTCTAGATTTTTATTTTGATATCAATGTAATTTGTGTAAGTGTCAAGTGTTGTGAAAGTTTATTTTGAGTTGGGATACATAGATCCAAAGCTTGGATTCCAAAGAGGAAAGGATACCCCTTTGGGGAACACTCCTTTTCCATTTGGAAATCCAAATTAGGATCATACCTCTTCCTTACCCAAAGAGGAAAGAGTGGCCTTCCCCTTAAAAGGAAGTGCCCTCTTGTCCATTTGGGTAATCCACTACGAAGATTCCAAGAAGATTGAAGAAAAGGAGTCCAAAGAAGAATGAAATTGAAGATTTGAAGACTTAAAGATTAAGAGTATCCCACTCAAAATAACTTGCGTCATTACTAGGTTTAGAATCCGGGTTGTTGTCAGTGGTGCCCGGCCACTTTACTTTCTGTAATATTCTGGTTTGTAATAAGCAAGGCAATTCTGCCTATGGACATTTATTAATTAATTTGTATTTGATTTGATGATTTGATTGCCTTTAGGATTACTTGCTTTTACTAGTTTTTTTGGCGATTGCATGCCGCTCTTTGTTTTCGCCTGGATACGTGAGGCTCGTGAGGGTGTGAAATTTTTATACTCATAACCTTAAAAGTATAAAATTTTAGTGAGTCTAAATAACATAGAAAGATAACGAATCTAGGGAATTAGCCGGGGATCGCCCCCGGGGTCGCATGCATATTTTTGCATTACTCTTTCCTTGCTGTAGACCCTTCCCCGCCTGCGGGTAGAGTCCGGATAGTCTGACCTATGAGGACGAGGTGCCGGACCTGGGGAAGTCCAGTCTTCTAAAAAATTATTTTATAAGCCTGTTTTTAAAAATTTCAAGCATATTTGATTTGAGGTTGTTAACCAGCATGCATTGCATTAGATACAAATTAAAGAGTCTAAATTTTAATTTCATAGTCCTTAGCATTTTAGCACCCAACATAAGTCAAAGGGGCCAATTAGGAAAATCTCTAGATGTCGGCCCCGCCTCCCCAAAACTTTAATTATAACGTCCCTACCACTCTTTCATAAAAGACCGGATTCATCTCTTTTAAATCGGTTAGGTGGTTAGCTGGCTCCCCAATCCAGGCCGGGGTAAGTCCAGACCTTGCACTGCATTAGTTAGGATCGGACGACTGTGGTCCAGTGTCCAAAATAGATTTAGGATCCGGGGCAGATCTTTGATTATAAGACCCCAAATTTCGGGAATCTAATCCCAAATTTCTAATAAAATGCTCAACTCTAATTAAATACCATTTCGATCCAAAACATAAAGCCCAACACTTAGATTAAGTTGGGACACTTCCGGATGGTTCTGGAATCTCAAAGTGTCCCCTACCTCTCATCCTTTAACTCCGTTAATAACTGCTCAATTTTGATCCATTCCCTTTTGAGTTTCCAAAATTCACTTCTCTTTTGATATCACTCCTAGAAATTCTAAACAAAATTTTGCCACTATTTTAATCGAGAGTTTTCGTAGGGGATTTTATCTCCCTACGATGTAATTAACTACGAGGGCTTGCGCTCGTAGGAGATTTAGAACCACACACACCTGATTTTAAAAATTGATTTTTCAAAATTCAATTGGATTTCTTTGGGAAAATTTAAAATATTAGTGATCATTATTATCATATTTAAGGAATTATCATCGAGTGATATTTTCTCCCTTCGGGGAGATATATCTTTCTTCGATAAGGCTTTGGATGTGAACCTAACGATCACACTTCTTGAATATTGTAGTTGGATATTCAGTTGAACCTCATTTTGACCCTTCGGGGTCATATGAATTTCTCTTTAGCATCCGCTCACAATATTCAAGTTGGATTATATAATTCTAAGTTTGAACACCGTTATGAAAGTTTATTTTCGTCCTTTGGGGTGATATACTCTTTCTAACGAGTCGATTCAACCTTAGAATTAGAACTTAACCTTAATATTAAAATCCCCAAAGAAAACTAATATTTTTCAAAACATGTTTTCCAAAATTCCACCAACAAAAAAATGGCACGCCCGGTGGGACAAATCTCTCTCTCCATCTTTAATAATGGCAAAATTTTGTTTCATCGGTAGTCTTAACTACCTTTCTTCCGTTGGTCCCTCTACCCATTTCTTTCTTGGGTGAGTGTGGCCAATATCTAAAAGAAAATACCTTTTAAGTAGAGAGGCGAGTGATGAAACCTTTGTCTAAGCCGGGCTTTGACATTTTACCTCCAAATTAATTGGTAGAGTAAAAGAGTCAAGCCAGGTTCCCTGAATTTTCTTAATCAATTTTGTAAACTCTCTTATTGGGTGAAAACTCAACATATTGAGGTTCAAGATTTAGAGAAAATTAATCATGCTTAAAATTCAAATTTTAATTCAAAATTGACTAACTTAAATCACTTTTCCTTAATTCCAGGATACTTAAATACTCAAATGGCTGGAAAACTCATCTTCTCCCTGGATAGAAACTTGACAATAGAAGGAATTACCTCTGGCAACTTGGTCCAGTTTGGGATAGAATTTCAAAACTTTAAGTTATCAGTCAACGGGGAAGAAATGATTGATCTCTCTGCTGGAATACAAAGGGATGTCCCCCTAGTCGAGATTACTTTAGGGTCAGGAGTTGACTCCCCCATCTCTATGATGGAGGTCGTTGTCGCCCCTTCGACCACTGTGCCCTCTACTCAGGAGGATAAGAATCGAGAACCATTAAAAATGGAAGAATTACCATCTCAACATGAGATTGGGTCAAGTTCTAACACCACTGTTGCCAGCAAAAGTAAGTGGAAGAAATACCTTAAAAGGGTTAAGAAGAAGGTTGCTAAGGCCAAAAAGACTGCTAAGGTAGAAGCCTTGAAACAAGTTAAATTTGAGGCCAATCGAGAATTCGTTGCTCCTTACACCTACCCCCTCCATGGTGGAAATGTTTTCCACCCTACTCCTGTTACTCAAAGGAGAGAGGTTGTGAAAATGAGAGCACAATCTCCGATACACCTTCTTGACTACTATACAGAGAGAATCAATCAAGAAAGAGCTAAGCAATCACCTGTAATAAATCATAGGCCCCTAGTTGAAGGTTATGACCCTTCCACTCTATTAGATGAAGTTTGGTCACGATACTACACGTGCCCTACTATATCATCTGTAGAGGAGGAGGTGCAGAAACCACCCAGGGTGCCACTCTCATAATTGCTAGGTCACTAGTAATTAGTAAGGGGAATAATGATGGATCTGAGATCTTATCAGATAGTGATACCATTTGAATTCAACTTTTAAAAGGGGTCCTATCGCGATAGATCCTTAGATTGAGATGATGCAGCACTAGTTAGGGGTAGTGCAGACCCCACAACAATCTCTTTATTTTAAGAGATTGTGGAAATATAATTTATATTAATAGGGTCTTGCCACCTGGACTTGCTATTTTGAAGAAAATCACATTATTTCTCAAGTGTACTAGATCAGAATTTTCAAGATAGTTGATCCATCTTTTTAATGAAAATTGACCTCTACTTTAAATCAAAAATAGGAGAGAGTAATGATTGACCCCACTGGATCTTTAAAGGCACCTCCCTCCCACCGCTTCTGCGGGTTGATTTGACTTTTGAATTAAAATTTGTATCAAACTTAAGTTGATTTTTGAAATGAAAATCTTCTTAGTCTTCTCGCGATTTTTCATCTTATAGGCTTCTCTTGCATGTTCTAAATCTATTCAATGATTTTCAAAGTCAAGTTGATATTTTCTTATCAAAAGATTGAGTCAAATCTGGGAATTATTCTTCCTTGGATAAGAGAATGAATTTCTTTCTCTTATACTTGCGATATAATCCTAGATTAAAAACAAAAGAGCAATTATTTTAAGGTTTTAAAGAAAGTGAAGCCTCTTATTAAAAAAAAATTCAAAGGACACACAAAGTGCATTAAAAAAAAAAATTCAAAATCAAAAGAAGCGCAAAGTGCGCCAAAGAAATAAAAAGATGTGCAAAGCACGTCACAAAAAAAGTGAAAGAGGCTTCCTTCTTTTTAAATCCTTAAATCTCAAAGAGCCCGATCATTTCTAATAGCTTGACTTTGAAAAATCTTGAATCTAGGTTTATTATCATGCTTGGACTGTTTATTAGATGGAAAATTCTATGCAAGAGAATCAAAAAGATTAAATTTCTCTATCCAACTTATGTCTTTTTGAAATTGATTTTAATTCAAAATTTCTACAAGGGAGAACCTAGTTCAGTTTCTATGAAATTTGATCCGGGTCAACAAAATCCAAAACCCTTGGCTCTTTTCGGGTCAATTGGGGTCACTCTACTTCTTACTATACTTTTGAATTTGTTCTCACCTGTCATTTTGACAGGGTCCAAATGAATAAGAGGAAATTTTCAATAAAAAGAATGAATCTTCTATTCTCGATAAGAATTCAAATCCCATTCTCAAGAGATATATGTGAGTCCTTAAATATATGCATCATTTCTTTTAAGATCCACTCTGTGAAATAACACTCTATGATGGGTCCAAGCTTGTTCTCATATGGAGGTGTGTTTTACATCGTTGGAAAATTGACTTTCAAAATTGAGTCACAACTAACTAGAGTGCCTGACTCCAATTGGATGATCTTGAAGGCCTTGAAGAAAGTTGTTTTGAACTCAATAAAATTTTAAATTACATAAGTCACGTATTATTCAAGCTCGTGATAAAATTGTGTTACCTCAGGACTTTCCAAGTAGGAGACTTGGTTGTAGTCCTTTGGAGACCAATTTTAGTCCACCATAAGATCAATGGAAGCTTTGAATCAATGTTGATTGGATCGTCCACCTTAGAGATGATCTATAAGGAAGGTTCATGGCAATGGATTAATTTTGAAGATGCCACCAGATGATTCATCTCATTTGGGCGGTTCTTTAAGAAATACCATGTCGAATGAGTATCAAATTAAATATCAAATTCACCCCTTCAAATTCATAGAAATTAAATCAAATTCAAAATCATCAATCAATCGTTTTCAGTTCTCTTTTCCTTAAGGTTAGGTCCTTCCTTCCCTTAGGATTACACTCGCTAGTGGTGGAGTACGCCCTCCGTGGCACCACCCTGGCTCTTGACTTGGGGATTAGTGGTGGAGTACGCCCTTCGTGGCACCATCCTAATTCACACTCGCTAGTGGTGGAGTACGCCCTTCGTGGCACCACCCTAGTTTGCCAGTTTCGGTCCTCTGTGTGGAGCAAGTTTCCTCCCCACATGACCATTCGCTAGTGGTGGAGTACGCCCTCCGTGGCACCACCCTAGTTTGCCAGTTAATTTGCCTATTTGGAGTAAGTCTTCTATCAGCATCCTATAGGCCTAAGGTTGGGTGATGCCCTTCCTTAGACCCAAGGTTAGGTATTCCCTACCTTGGTTTCCAGTTGATCCGTCTACTAGGAGTAAGTCTTCTATCAGCATCCTGTAGACCTAAGGTTGGGTGATGCCCTTCCTTAGACCCAAGGTTAGGTATTCCCTACCTTGGTTTCCAGTTGATCCGTCTACTAGGAGTAAGTCTTCTATCAGCATCCTGTAGACCTAAGGTTGGGTGATGCCCTTCCTTAGACCCAAAGTTAGGTATTCCCTACTTTGGTTTCCAGTTAATTTGCCTATTTGGAGTAAGTCTTCTATCAGCATCCTATAGGCCTAAGGTTGGGTGATGCCCTTCCTTAGACCCAAGGCTAGGTATTCCCTACCTTGGTTTCCAGTTGATCCGTCTACTAGGAGTAAGTCTTCTATCAGCATCCTGTAGACCTAAGGTTGGGTGATGCCCTTCCTTAGACCCAAAGCTAGGTATTCCCTACTTTGGTTTCCAGTTAATTCGCCTATTTGGAGTAAGTCTTCTATCAGCATCCTATAGGCCTAAGGTTGGGTGATGCCCTTCCTTAGACCCAAGGCTAGGTATTCCCTACCTTGGTTTCCAGTTGATCCGCCTATTTAGAGTAAGTCTTCTATCAGCATCCTATAGGCCTAAGGTTGGGTGATGCCCTCCCTTAGACCCAAGGCTAGGTATTCCCTACCTTGGTTTCTCTAGTTTTCTTGTCTACTTGGAGTAAGTCTTCTATCAGCATCCTGTAGACCTAAGGTTGGGTGATGCCCTCCCTTAGACCCAAGGCTAGGTATTCCCTACCTTGGTTTTACCAGTTTTCCTTATCCAATAGGTGTAAGCCTTCCATTAGCATCCTATAGGCTTGAGGTTGGGAGATGATCTTCCTTCTATTCTCAAAATTCTACTTCCATTCGGTCAACGCCAAAGTGTGCAGTAGAAGTTCCTTCTACCACACACATTGGGGGTCCATTTGTTGACCTCATTTTTGTATGAGGTCACTAAGACCCATCCAGAATCCAGATTTAATCCTAGACCCTAGGATCCACTCTAGACTTTAGGATCTTTTCTAGAACTAGACCTTAGAGCCTATTCTAGAGCCTAGGATTCCTTTAAATCCTAGATCTTAGAACTCTCCTAGATCTTAGGATCACTCCAACTTCAAATCAACCTCCACCTTTGATCAACCTCAATTTTAAATCAATTCCTATACTTAATCCACTCCAATTTCAATTTGATTCCTACCTATGACCAGTTTGAATCTCAAACTCCATCCAATTCAAATCCAAATTAATTCAAACTTCAAATCAAATCCAAACCCAGAGTTTAAACTCAAATTCAAACCCTTAAGGCCCTGTCCTAAACACCCTTTTCAGAGATTTTTTCAAACATTTCAAAACCCAGTCAACTGGCCTCTGATTCAGGGTCTATCACTTGCAAAGTGATGAGACATGTCTCTAGAGGTTACCCTCCAACTTTGAGCTCATTCTGAGGTCTCTAACCCCAGAATTTGAATTAAAATTCAAAGGCTGTAAAACCTTCAAATATTTACAGCCTATGCCACTGAACATAACCCTTTTGAGATTTTGACCTTGGAACCCTTATCCAAGCCTTCAATCACTTCCAGACCTTTGAATTTAACCCATTGAGCAGTAAACTGCATTTTTTTAGACCCTTTTGACCTTAATTGACCCATAGGTCAAAATTGACCAAAATACCCCTATGGGGCTCAAATGGGGATTTCAAACCAAATGAGCTCCAAATGGGATGAAACCACCTTTGACAAATTTCAAATGTCATTTCAAATCTTTTGAACCCATTTCCAACCCTTGAGTCAACCTGGTTGACCAAGTCAACTGGTTTGACCCAAGGGGCCCTTTAAGGGTCCAAACATGTGTTTTGACCCAAATGACCTCTTTAGGCCATCCAACCACTTCCATTGACCTCAAAATGTCATTTCAAACCTATTGAGCCCAAACCCAGACCCTGGGTCAACCTGATTGACCAAGTCAACCCAGGTTGACCAAACAGGCCCTTAGGGACTCAAATAGGGATTTTGATCAATTTGACCTCCCTAGACCCAGGAACTACCCTCAATGGTCTCCAAATGCCTTTTCAAACCTGTTGAGCCTAAACCCAGACCCTGGGTCAACCTGGTTGACCAAGTCAACCCAGGTTGACCAAACCAGCCCTTAAGGGTTCAAATGGTGATTTTGACCAAATTGACCCCCCCAACCCACCTAATCAGCCCATTTGGACTACCTTGGTGCAATTACATAAACCCTTGATTGGGTTGACTGGTCAACAAGTCAACTCAAGGATCAAAGGACCATTTTCATAGTCAAACTCTTTAACCCATTGAACCTAGCCCAAATTAAACTCAACCAGCCATTGGGAGGGACCTCACAGCCTGCTTTGATGCCAACTCAGCAGGTCTTGACCCCATTGACCAGTCAAACAGTCAATGGGAGTTCAAATGGGCTCACCCGGTCAAACCCATTTGAACTCTTTCCCCTTCCCATTTCAGGCCAATCCAAGCATTAAGTCTTACTCTAAAAGCTTTCCTAAACCTGCCCTGACCTCCCCCAGCTGCTGGCATGGCTCTAGACCCGAGCTATCAAACCAGTGGTCCCCTTATGCTTGAAAACGACCTCAGGTCACTCTTACCTGAGGCAGCCGCTCCTCCTGTCCCCTAACCATCTGGGACAGGTGTCCATCATCCCAGCACTCTCCCTGATCAATCCCCACCATCCCTTTAGGCTCCACACTCGTGAATAGGCAAGAGGGACGAATCCCATTGATCCCAAGTGATCTTGCATTCCAGAGCTCTCCCAGAGCTTTTATGATTTCGTTTTGACTCCATTGAGCTCAACCTTGATTTTCCTATCGATCCCCGGCGTTTTGAAGCTGCCGGCGGCGAGATCGGAGCTGGACCGAGAGCCACTTCCGTTCAAACTCCTCCAACTCCGTTTCCAGTGATCCTCCAAGCTTGAAGCCTGAAGGAGATCAACACGTGGACAATCTACAAGTTCAACCGTGGTAAAATCAGCTCATTTGATTCATCCTTCGGTGAGAAATCCTAAACCCTAGTTTGTTTTCTAGGTTTTTAAAAAATACATTCAATATTGTATCAAATGGCTTAAAAATTATCTCCCACTCTTCCTTAGAGTGTATTACGTCTCTGCCTAAATTTTCAAAGCATTTGGTTGGGTATTTTTCGAGAACGAAACAAAAATGCCTCTAGGGTTTTCGGTTTGGCTGGAGGAGGAAGAGAACCCGTTAGCCGTTGGATCTATTCCGTTTGGATCAACGGCTATGATCGGGTTTGATTTCGAACTCCGTTTCATATTGATAGAACTTTGGATCGACCGATCCTCTGTCCAGCCGAATCCAGGCCGTTAAGACAAACTGCGGGAGCTAGATCCACCGTTCGATCATCTAGGATTGAATTTGATCCCGCGGGTTTGATCTCAACCGTCGGATCGGAACCGTGGAAGATCGAACGGTTGCAAGCCCTGCCGCGCTGGTTAAGTGACGGGTCCCGCGTAACCGCCGCCGTCCGCGTGGCTGCATCCGCTCCCGCCGCGTGTCCCGGGTCAGCGCCGCCGTTTGACCCGGCTAACTAAAACTATATTTTAATTCAAAATATTACCAGAACTTCTAAAATTCACCAGAATTTCAATTCTGATCCATTTTTGATGTTCTTGGGCTTGTTTTGTTCATATTTTTAACTACTATATTCTAAAAATAAGTAAAAATTATTTTGATCTGTATATTATTAGTAATTTTAATAATACCTAAAATCTACCTTTATTTTTAAATAAAAATATATAAATCCTTTTTGGCTGAAATTTGGCAGAGGTGTAATAGGGCCTAGGGTTGATTTTCTGTAATTTTCCTAAGTCAGTTTGATGTAAATATGACTTAGTTTATGAATTTACAAAATCTAGATCAATATTTGAACTAGATTTTAGAAATTCATAAACAATTCAATCTAAATCCAATCATGGCATGTTAGGGTTCTATGGAATCAGTGTAAAGTCTCCCCTTTCATTGAAAATAGGTTTAGATCTTGATCATGTATGGTTTAGTTAAAATCTACTTTCAATATCACGCTTAACCTAGTTTAATTAACTAATAAATTGTACATGATCATCATATCAAATTAGATTGACTCTTGATTTAGGGATATTGATATGCACATGCATAAATATATATCCCAAGATCATTTCATTCTAATTTGATGTATCTATTCCTCTATAGTAAATTGTTTAAGTTTATAGGTCATCAAATGACCTATAACTATAATGATTCACTATAATCCTTCCATAGAACATTAGGAGCACCTTTTATTGTTTATTGTTTGTGTTGATGTGATTGTAAACTAGTGTCCAAGGGTTAGAAGAATATTGATTGCTATCCTAAAATCTAGTGACACTAAGGACAACAATTAAGGATTTGCGTCTTAGTTAACTTAGATCAATTTAGGCGGACTTCACACATCTCTTTTGAGATGAAACTTAAACTTAGAAAACTAGTGTCATGAACCCAATGATTGAACTCACTTTGATTTGACATTAATTGATCTCAGATAACTAGTAGATTTAGGTGTTTTTCTCTTTAAAAGTTTTAATGTTCAATAAATTACAATAAATTAAATAAAATTCTTTGAAAGCCTAAATCAATCTTAATCAACCTTAATCGACTCTTACCAATCATAGAGCAAGTCATAATCATTCTAAATTAATACTCAAGGCCTTTAATTGAACAAAAATTCATTAAATATCCAAAACTTCAAACATTCATAACTAATTCCAGAAAAATCCAAACCACCCAAACTCACTTGCATTCAACTCCTAATAAGCTCTAGTATTTATTAAAAATATCAAATTCCAGAAATTTGCAATATTTTAAAAAGTCAACAAATCGGTCAACTTTAAGTCAAAACTAGTTCAAAACTTCAAACCTTTGTAATAAAATGTAGAAAAATCCGATTTCAACATACTTACCTTCTAACTGATTGTAGTAAGGTCTAGTATTTTAATAAAATACAAACATTCCAGAATTTGAGCTTAATCAAAAAGTCAATTTTCAACCCCTTAATTAAATCATTAAAATATTCAAAATTCATAGGAGCTCAAATCATTCTAAAACTCAGAAAATATTGGTTTAATGCTTAAAACACTTAACAAATCCTTTAAAACACAACAACCATCCTAAAGTTGAAGTTTATTGGCTGGACTACTCCGGGCTGCGGGGCTAAGTGTCCTAAGGAGGCTGGTTCCTCGAGCCTGGTGGCACAACGCCACGAATGGATTCTAAGGGGTGTTAAGTCTTAAAATAGATTAATCTTTAATTATTTAACATTTTAAAAATCTCTAATTCAATTACATTAATTTGGTTTATCGGCTGGACTACTCCGGGCTGCGGGGCTAAGTGTCCTAAGGAGGCTGGTTCCTCGAGCCTGGTGGCACAACGCCACGAATCAATTAATGGCAAACTTAAATTAATAAAGCTTTTAAAATCAGTAATTAACCTTTTTTTTTATATTAATCCACTCTTTTAATTCTAACCAATTTAAATAACTTAATCAACCCCGATTGCTACTGGGTAACCCAGGCCTACGAGGCTATTAGCTTAGCCCCAAGGAAGGTGAAATAAACTTCACGGCCTCGGTGTGAAACAAAGGTAGCAATCAATTAATTTTTAAAATATATGTTAATTGAAATTCTTAATTCATTAATATTTAAATTTTAATCTAAATCCCCTTTTAAGCCTTAACAAACCCAGACTTTTAGATAACTTCAACTAATAACCCACTTTAGGATCTATCCCAGCCGCACGACCTTTCTCACACACTTTAGATGATGTGCTAGGACAACCAACTCTAGATCTAGGTTAGGCCGGTGTTTACTTTACTGCTGTGTGCCGGATTTTTCGTAGTTTTCACTGCATGTTGTGGATGAAATTGCTTTGCTGTGTCTGCTTACTTTTTCTGTACTCTGTGGATGGACTGATGTGTTTGGCGACTAGATTACCCTTAGGTTAGGTACGATCTGGATGTTGACATAGTTTTCTGCAGGTGGCCACGCTCATGCAGGGCAATATAAAAAGGGGGAAAATAAAAAAATGCATAAATATTATAAACTCTTTGCACAGGTGCTTCAGCTGCTAAAGCCCCCAAATAAAAAGAGCGTGGCCAGTGTGTTTACTTTCTTTTCTGCTCATATACAACTGCTTGGGAATAACTGCTTTTTATATATTAATTGCTTAGGATAACCCTGCAGGTGAGTCTAGATTTTTATTTTGATATCAATGTAATTTGTGTAAGTGTCAAGTGTTGTGAAAGTTTATTTTGAGTTGGGATACATAGATCCAAAGCTTGGATTCCAAAGAGGAAAGGATACCCCTTTGGGGAACACTCCTTTTCCATTTGGAAATCCAAATTAGGATCATACCTCTTCCTTACCCAAAGAGGAAAGAGTGGCCTTCCCCTTAAAAGGAAGTGCCCTCTTGTCCATTTGGGTAATCCACTACGAAGATTCCAAGAAGATTGAAGAAAAGGAGTCCAAAGAAGAATGAAATTGAAGATTTGAAGACTTAAAGATTAAGAGTATCCCACTCAAAATAACTTGCGTCATTACTAGGTTTAGAATCCGGGTTGTTGTCAGTGGTGCCCGGCCACTTTACTTTCTGTAATATTCTGGTTTGTAATAAGCAAGGCAATTCTGCCTATGGACATTTATTAATTAATTTGTATTTGATTTGATGATTTGATTGCCTTTAGGATTACTTGCTTTTACTAGTTTTTTTGGCGATTGCATGCCGCTCTTTGTTTTCGCCTGGATACGTGAGGCTCGTGAGGGTGTGAAATTTTTATACTCATAACCTTAAAAGTATAAAATTTTAGTGAGTCTAAATAACATAGAAAGATAACGAATCTAGGGAATTAGCCGGGGATCGCCCCCGGGGTCGCATGCATATTTTTGCATTACTCTTTCCTTGCTGTAGACCCTTCCCCGCCTGCGGGTAGAGTCCGGATAGTCTGACCTATGAGGACGAGGTGCCGGACCTGGGGAAGTCCAGTCTTCTAAAAAATTATTTTATAAGCCTGTTTTTAAAAATTTCAAGCATATTTGATTTGAGGTTGTTAACCAGCATGCATTGCATTAGATACAAATTAAAGAGTCTAAATTTTAATTTCATAGTCCTTAGCATTTTAGCACCCAACATAAGTCAAAGGGGCCAATTAGGAAAATCTCTAGATGTCGGCCCCGCCTCCCCAAAACTTTAATTATAACGTCCCTACCACTCTTTCATAAAAGACCGGATTCATCTCTTTTAAATCGGTTAGGTGGTTAGCTGGCTCCCCAATCCAGGCCGGGGTAAGTCCAGACCTTGCACTGCATTAGTTAGGATCGGACGACTGTGGTCCAGTGTCCAAAATAGATTTAGGATCCGGGGCAGATCTTTGATTATAAGACCCCAAATTTCGGGAATCTAATCCCAAATTTCTAATAAAATGCTCAACTCTAATTAAATACCATTTCGATCCAAAACATAAAGCCCAACACTTAGATTAAGTTGGGACACTTCCGGATGGTTCTGGAATCTCAAAGTGTCCCCTACCTCTCATCCTTTAACTCCGTTAATAACTGCTCAATTTTGATCCATTCCCTTTTGAGTTTCCAAAATTCACTTCTCTTTTGATATCACTCCTAGAAATTCTAAACAAAATTTTGCCACTATTTTAATCGAGAGTTTTCGTAGGGGATTTTATCTCCCTACGATGTAATTAACTACGAGGGCTTGCGCTCGTAGGAGATTTAGAACCACACACACCTGATTTTTAAAAATTGATTTTTCAAAATTCAATTGGATTTCTTTGGGAAAATTTAAAATATTAGTGATCATTATTATCATATTTAAGGAATTATCATCGAGTGATATTTTCTCCCTTCGGGGAGATATATCTTTCTTCGATAAGGCTTTGGATGTGAACCTAACGATCACACTTCTTGAATATTGTAGTTGGATATTCAGTTGAACCTCATTTTGACCCTTCGGGGTCATATGAATTTCTCTTTAGCATCCGCTCACAATATTCAAGTTGGATTATATAATTCTAAGTTTGAACACCGTTATGAAAGTTTATTTTCGTCCTTTGGGGTGATATACTCTTTCTAACGAGTCGATTCAACCTTAGAATTAGAACTTAACCTTAATATTAAAATCCCCAAAGAAAACTAATATTTTTCAAAACATGTTTTCCAAAATTCCACCAACAGATATGCACCCACCTTGCCAGTGATTAGTGATGATTAGAAACAATCTGAGCCGGTTATTGAGGCTCCCACTGAAGTCAAGTCTGTTTTTGAAGAAGGATCTAATTCTGGACTTAACTTTTCTACTAAGAATCAAAAGAAGAACTATTTGAGGAGACTTAGAAAGAAGATCTCTAAGACAAAGAGGGTTGTGCCTTTTAAGACTTTAGCTTAAGTAGAGCCTGAGGCTGATGAGGAGCTACCTATACCTGTCTCCTCTCCCCTTCTGCAAGGGAGCCTCTTCTACCCCTTAGCTTCTGCTCAAGGGGAAGAGAGGATAGCTAGGATAGCCCGTTCCCCACCATGCCCGGTCGACTACTCTACTAAAAAGACTCCAAAAGAAAAGCATCTATAAAAAACAAGGGCACTGAGAAATATAATCCACACCTGTGCTGCACAATATGGGCAAACAAAAGAGTAGTACGTGAAACAATTAAAGGGAGTGATCTCTCATCGCTTCCAAAAAGAAGTGTCAAAAGAAGAGGCGTCTGAGTTAAAGAATTTGACTCCACAACCTGTTAGGAGAAATAAGAAGTATGTCAGACAACCCGCCACCTCAGTACTAGTTGATGGATACCACTGGGCGCTACGCCCTCCTTCTTCCAAGATGGAGGGTATTGTGTTGACTGGGTTCGAGAGAGGCCACCATTCTATTGGTAGACCCCCGGTACCCCCTTCCAAAGCTGTAAGGTTGGCCTCAGTAGTTTTCAAGCTTAAGGGAAATGAAACTCTGAAATATTTGGACATCAAGGGCAAGTGGCCCAAGTCCCCTGAGAAGAAGTTTTTCCCGAAAAGAACTAAGTTGGAGAATTTACCACCACCTCCAAGAACCCCAAAGTTCATTCTCTAACTCCAACAAGTCCCAGTTGAATCTCCTCCAGTTTTGATTGAGTCGATGGATGTTCAACCTAGTGCTCCAGTTGATGCAGTAGATAATTCTTTTCCAGTCAGTCCAGTTCCTTATTCAGTGATGATTCTAATTGATTATCTAGTGGTTGACAGCCTAAATTTATGTGTCATTCCTAGGCTTCCTACACAAAAGTCTGAGGACCTTACCCTACCTGATGTAGGAACTATTTCTCTACAAGCTCCTGCTTTACCTCCTGAGGTATATGTCCCTCTCCTTGTAGAGAATGCCACTTCCCCGACTACCGATCTTGGGACAGTCGAGAAGGAATGAATTGACCTAGATCTTGAGATAGAAGGAGAGCCAGTTACAGAGTCTCAATTAGATCCTAATCCAAAACTTATATAAATCATTACTCTCCTAGATTCTGAAGAGTTGTTTAATATGGCTGTATACAAGGGGTACTTACCCCTCGATCCTAAGTCAATTGGGGATAGACCGGTCGAAGAGGTAGTACAAGAGATAAGAAACATTCTGTTAAATAAAGAGGGAATGGCTTCTTTTGATCCAGACCTGGATGACCTCCTAGGAGAGGAAGATGATTATGCTGGTAGCGTCTCCATGGTCGAAACTAGAGGTTCCAACAAGGAGGCCAAACCTGGTAGACGCCGACTTGCCAGAGATGATGACCCACAGGTTGCTGGGTCCGATTCAGATGAGTCCATAAGGGCTAGGGGTGAGGAGCATATTAAAGATTTGGAGAATCAGTTGAAAACTATGATGTCACAGGTCAAAGAAATGCAAGAAAGGTTTGATAAGTCAGAGCAGGATTCACTTAAGATTCAGCAAACGGCTCGAGAGATTGTGGAAAGGGTTAAGAAAATAGAATCTAGTCCTAAGCCTCCCGAGTCAACACCAGTGATTCTTTTTTGCCTACTAGAGGCATCTATAGCACCACCTACAGTTCCCCCTGTTCCTTCAACTCTGCCCCAGAAATACATTAAGCAACTGATTGAGGACCAGGTAAGGGAGGCCTTAGCCTTTTCCCAAATAACCGCATCTATTCCAAAGGGTAGACCTTACCCCGAAGAATATGATTCAGTTCCTTATCCAAAAGGCTTTGTGCCACCAACTTTTTAAATTTTCACTGAAAAAGAAAACCCGAGACAGCATGTAGCCCACTTCAGAGCAAGTTGTTGAAATGCGGGAGGGTCAGAGGCTCTACTATTTTGCCAGTTCGTAAGTAGTCTTTCCGGCATTGCTTTTGATTGGTACACTGATCTGCTCATTGGTTCAGTAAAAACTTTTAGCGATCTAGAAAACCTTTTCCTTAATAGATTTTCTGGAGCGCAGCAACGAACCACTGTGGGCGATCTTGTTGTTGAGAAACAAAAGTCGGGAGAGTCTCTAGTTGAGTACATCTTGAGGTGGCGAAACCTCTCGATGAAGTGTGAACCCCGTTTCAAGAACAACATGCGGTGGAGATCCTTCTTAAGAATAAGGCTAGCAATTTGCAGGAAGAGGCTCATAAGATGCCATTCCTACGAGAGCAGTCTGAAGACAAGAAAGGTCCAAGATTGGTTAAAACTTTTGAGAAGAAGGCAATAGTGTCGGCAGTTGACAAAGGGAAAAGGTCAATGACTAGTCAACCAAGTCCACCACCGCCGCCACAGCCAGCTCAGAGACAACCCTTTCAGGTCACTCCTCAGTACACCAGAGATCCTAACTTTGTCCCTTTTAGAGAGAGATTGGAAAAACCATATCCATTTAAGAGGGAAGCAGTTAAGAAGATTTTCAGGAGTCTGTTAAAGAAACTAGATTTTTAGCTGCCAGAGGCCAGGAGGCCTGAGGATGAGAGTAAGAAAGATGATCCCAAGTATTGTCCATACCACCGGATGCTTAGTCACCATCTTGAAGATTGTGTTGTGTTCAAAGATTGGCTTGAGAGGAACTACACCCAAGGTAACATCATAATACCTAAGGAATACTTGGTCGATCCAGAGAAAGCTTCAATTAAAACCATTTCAGGTAACCCTCTTAACTCTCCTTGTTTTGTTGAAGATGGTTTGGACATTGCTTTGTCCCGGGCACTTAAAAAGTCGATTAACAAGTCTTTTCATCTTTCTCAGCAGCTGACTACGATAGCCCAGGCCCTCGGGTGGAAGGTTGACCTGGACGCTTTGTAGGAGGATGTTGAGCCACTTTCCTCTCCATTAGTCACAGAAACTACTATTAAATGCTTAAAAGAAAAGGAAGTTGATTTAGAAGAGAGGAAGTGTGTAGATGAGAGATGTGTTAGGATGGCAGACGGGGGTGTTAAAACCCTCTCCCCTCTTTTGTTATCTGACTTTTACTTTGCCCCATCAAAGGTGAAGGGTTAGAGGATGATTAAAAAACATTCTTCTGCTTCTGTCTTGTTGATTAACCATGGAAATGAAATGCAAGTTGATGATTCTCATGTTTTAAATCAAAATTTTGGTGAAGAAAGTCTAAATATCAAAGAGATTGACCTTTCCGAACCAGCTATTTAAGAAGAGGTCGAATGTGAAGCTTTATTAGAAAGTGATTTCCCTCAATTCAATTTTCATGGAAATCCTATCTTGATAGAACTTTCAGATTCTGACTCGCTTTCGGGAAGTGATGATCCAACGCCTATGGTGTGTGTAGACACTGCCCTAGCCCTCCTGAAGATATCGAGCAGGTACAACTCCATGGCGATAAAGTCTTACCCCTCTAGGCTTCCCCCTCAGGAGAAAGACAAGCAAATTCCCTTCGAAGATCTAAATCCAAATTCCCCTCAACAATCAGACTTTCCTTTAATTCCTCTGGGTTTTCAGTCTATCGTTCCTAAGGTTGATTACAATATTTTAGCCCACCTTAGGAAGTTGCCAGCAAAATTAAATATTTATGACGCCCTCCTTCTCTCCAAAGAAATGAGGGAGTCTTTGATTAAAGCACTTCTCAACCCCGAGATTTGTTTAACCCAGTTGGCTGCAACTTTAAAAGGTGAGGCATTTTACTTCAAAGAGGTTCCTGGAGTTACCTTTTCAGACGAAGATTTGCTCTTGAGAACTGCCGAGCATAATCGTCCCATTTACATTACTGTAGATGTGGAAAACTTTAAGTTATCAAGAGTCGTTGTTGATTCGGGTGCATCGGTCAATATAATGAACTTAAAGACCCATGCATACCTTAGAGTTGATACTAGCAAGCTCTCAACCGATAGGTTAGTGCTTCGTGGGTTCAATGAAAAGTGCGAGAGGGCTCTAGGTTCAATCACCTTGCTCTTACAAATAGGAGATTTGAAAACTGAAGCTAAGTTTTATATAATTGATTTGGCGACGTCTTTTAATGCTCTTTTAGGTAGACCTTGAATTCATGAATATAAAATGGTTCCATCTACCCTTCACCAATGCATAAAGTACCAACGAGATGGCATTGAACATGTGAATAAGGGTGATCTGCAACCATTTTCTATTCAGGAAATCAGGATCTATGAAGATGCTACATATTTTGTTCCAAAAGGGTCCTCGTCCCACTCTAAGCTATAGATCAAAATTGAGGAGAAGTTTGTTGGACAAACTTCCAATCAAAATAAAGAAAAAAAAAAAAAAAATTTGTTGATCAAGAAATGATACAATTAAGTAGTGAAGACGACTCCGACATTGTTATCCTTAGGCCTCCAAACACATTACCTCAAAGAGGTGGGAGGATGGCCTTAAGGGCACGAGGTTGAGGCTGTGCCTCATCAGAAATGAGAACAACACCTGTTTATATTGATTTGGAATCGAATTTCGATGTAGAATCCAAGGACAAAGGCGCTACTTTCTCCCTTAATTATAAAAATGCAAATACTTTTCCAAAATTTGATCTCAGCTTAGAAGAGGACAGTGACATTGAGGGAGAAATTGTAAAGGTGAAAAGTGACGAGCCTGAATTAACAATGTACGAAAAGCTCAGTAGAAGGATTGAGGCCCTTTCTCTGACCCCACTGTCAGCTGGCAGGATTGCAGGGTTAGAAGTTAAAGTGGCCCCCAACCTGAATGGAAAAGTAAAGAAAGTTCAAAAATTCTTTCCTGGCTCCTCCTCCGCAAGAGATGAAAGTGATGTAACCCTTGAGGAGGCAAATTTTAATGAATTAATGGAATTACCTTTCGACTACTTCCCTATTTGTGTGAAAAATACTTTCTCTAAAGGTTCTGTACCATACCGATGGACTAAGGGTCAGGCCAGATACCACGAAAATATTAAAAAAACAAAAATTAAGGATAATCCCAAATGTAGTATCGGCTTTGGAACCGTTAGTTCATTCGATGATGATGAGTATTGCCTATTGATAACTTACCATCTTGAATCGTCAAATGTCCCTACAGATCCTTTTTATGCTCTTGATGGGCTCTATTTGGAAACTTTAGATTGTTCTGATGACCTTCAAGTTCAGGATGCACCCCCTGAATTAGAAGAAGAAATTAAATCGACAGTCAATGAATTAAAAGAAATTAACCTGGGAACCGATGATGACCCCCGTCCAATCTTTATAAGTGCTCTGTTGAGCGAGGGTGAAACCAAAGATTTGATTCAACTTTTATCTGAGTTTAGGGATTGCTTTGCCTATTCATACGACGAAATGCTAGGTTTACCTACTGAGGTAGCAGTTCATTAACTTGGAGTTCGGCACGATGCCTTTCCTGTCAAACAACCTCCTCGACGCATGCGTTTGGAAATCGAACAACAAGTCATTTCTAAAGTTAAGAAATTGGCCGAAGCTGGGTTTATTCGAGAGGAACAATATCCCTCTTGGGTGGCCAGCGTCGTGCCGGTCCGAAAGAAAAACGGTCAAATTCGGATTTGCGTCGATTATAGGGATCTAAATAAGGCATATCTTAATGACGAGTTCCCTCTATCAATACCAGAACTCATGGTGCACATTGCCTCCTCACATGCCATTTTCTCATTCATGGATGGCTCTTCGGGTTATAACCAAATCAAGATGGCCCCAGAATATGAGAGAAATACTGCGTTCAGAACCCCTATTGGAATCTTTTGTTATAAAGATGCCATTTGGCTTAAAGAATGCCAGAGCAACCTATCAATGGGCCATGACCCGTATCTTTACCGACTTAATTCATAATCAAGTTGAGTGCTATATTGATGATTTAGTTATCAAGGTCAAGGTTAAAGAGGCTCACCTATATGACTTAAGAGTTGTTTTTGAGTGGTTGCACCGCTACAATTTGAAAAAGAACCCCTTTAAGTGTGCCTTCGGCGTCACCTCAGGGAAATTCTTAGGATTCGTAGTGAGGCATCGCGGAATTGAGATCAACCCTGCTAAAATTAAAGCCATCTTAAATATGCCATCTCCTAAGAGCCTCACTCAGTTAAGGTCTCTACAAGGTAGATTGGCGTATATAAGAAGGTTTATTTCTAATCTTTCCAGGAGATGTCAACCCTTCTCTATCCTTCCGAAAAAAGACATCAAATTCATATGGGATGAGAATTGCCAGAATGCTTTCGATGACATTAAACAATACCTTTCTAATCCACCAGTCTTGGCAGCCCCAATTCCAGGAAAGCCGTTAATTCTCTACACCACAGCCTTAGATGAGTCTTTAGGCGCCCTGTTAGCTCAAGTCAACGATGAAGGGAAAGAGAATGCTCACTATTACCTTTGTTGAAGACTTCTTCCTATTGAAATTCGATACCCTTCAATTGAGAAGCATTATCTTGCTTTGGTTTTTGCAGCCCAGAAACTTAGGCATTACATGCTTTTCCACTCAATCAGTTTGATTTCAAGAGTTAATCCTTTGCAAAATCTTATGACCTGACCTACGTTGTCAGGACGCTTAGCTCACTGGTCTACGATATTACTATAATTTGAGATTACTTTCACTCCCCTCCATGATGTGAAAGGATAAGCCATTGCTGATTTTCTGGCAGCACACCCGCTGCCGGCAGATTCTCCTTTGAACGATGATCTACCCGACGAACAAATCATGAGTTTGAGGGAATCTGGCGAGGCCGTCTGAGAATTATATTTTGATGGAGAAGCATCCTCTCGTTGGAATGCAACCCAACAATCTGTAATTCCTGGAAAGGATGGAGTCGGTCTAATTTTCATAACGCCCAAAAAAGGAATGATACATTTTTCCTACCATTTATCGGAGCCCTGCACAAATAACGAAGCTGAATACAAAGCTCTGATAATTGGTTTAGAACTTGCAATTCTAATGGAAATTAAAGAGATTAAGATCTTTGGAGATTTCTAGTTGGTGATTAGCCAAGTAGCCGGAACTTATAAAGTCTTGAATCCTAATCTCCTAAGATACCAACAGTACACACTTCACTTGTTGGAACAAATTCCTACTGCTACTCTGTATAGGGTTCCCCGTGGAAGCAATTCTGCGGCGGATGCCTTAGCAAAACTTGCAAAGAAATTTGCATGTCCTGAGGAGGATTCCATCCCTATAGAGATTCAGGGTCGTAAAGCCCTCTCTCTTATAGATTTGGAACACATCAGCAAGACTCCCCTTCAGATCCTTTCTGCCTCTTCGACAACCGACAAAGAAGGTGATTGGAGATGACTCTTAATAGACTACCTTAAAGAAGGGAAGCTTCCCAGGATAAATCACTCTCCAACCAGATTAAGAAACGTGCCCTATACTACGCACTAGTCAATAATTTGTTGTACCGTCGGTCCTTCAATCACATGTGGCTGTGCTGTTTGGACCAGCAAGAAGCCCTGAAGATTATTAATGAAGTTCATTCAGGACTATACGGTGCACATCAATCGGGTCCAAAAATGTAATTAAAGATTAAAAGACTTGGATACTACTGGACTACAATGATTGACGATTGTATGAATACTGCAAAGCACTGTCATCAATGTCAAGTCCATGGTGTGGTTTTACATCAGCCGCCTAATGTGTTACACCCTACGATAGCCTCGTAGCCCTTCGAGAGCTGGGGCATAGATATCATTGGGCCAATTGACCATCCCTTCGCGAGAGGTCATCATTTCATATTAGCAGCGACTGACTACTTTTCAAAGTGGGCGGAAGCCATTCCCCTACGCAACGTGACATCACACCATGTTTTAAAATACTTTCGTGACCAGATCATATATCGATTCGGCGTACCCCGCAGAATCATATCCGTTAATGGGTCTGCATTCAAGTCTACAAAAATGAACAGTTTTGTAAAACGCCATAATATTAATTGGAGATATTCGATGATCTATTATCCTCAGACAAATGGATTAGCCGAGGCCTTCAATAAAACCTTGGAGCAAATTGTTAAAAAGACCCTTGATGATAATAAATGACAGTGGGATGAGCGGTTGGTGGAAGCTTTGTGGGCTTATCGTACCACTTATAGAACCCCGACCCAATCCACCCCGTTTGCTCTAGTGTATGGATCTGAGGCCATTCTACCCTTGGAAATACAAATCCCTTCGCTCAGGATTACTGTTCAGAATCAAATTACAAATGAACAAAATGCAAAACTGCGATTGGAAGAACTCAAAGGCCTTGAAGAGCGACGTCTCCAAGCTTAGCAAAGTTTAGAGTTATATAAGTCCCGTATGGTTCAAGCCCATGATAAGCTAGTGCGACCTAGTACCTTCCAAGCAGGAGACTTGGTGTTGGTCCTTCGAAGGCCTATCTTAGCCCATCAAACATTGGGAAGCAAATTTGAACCTAAGTGGAAAGGACCCTTCGTTATAGAGACTGTCTACGAAGGAGGCTTGTATCAGTTAGTAGATTTTAAAGGAAACCACCCAATGTTACATATCAATGGGCGTTTCCTTAAGAAATACTATGCTTGATGTAGCTCATCTTATCAATTAATAAAATTTCCCTTTCTTGATTCGCAACTCGGTTATTTTTTAAGTTCTTTAACTTTTTAACGCTCTTCGCCTTCTCCTTAGGGTTGGATCGTCCCCTCCCTTAGGATCGCACCTGCTGGTGGTGGAGTACGCCCTCCGTGGCACCACCCTGGCATTTGACTTGGGGATTAGAGGTGGAGTATGCCCTTCGTGGCACCATCCTGATTCTCATTCGCTAGTGGTCGAGTACACCCTTCGTGGCACCATCCTTGTTTTCCAATTTCGGTCCTCTGTGTGGAGCAAGTTTCCTCCCCACATGATCATTCGCTAGTGGTGGAGTATGCCCTTCGTGGCACCATCCTAGTTTGCTAGTTTCCATCCTCTGTGTAAAGCAAGTTTCCTCCCCACATGACCATTCGCTAGTGGTGGAGTACGCCCTTCGTGGCACCATCCTAATTTGCCAGTTTCGGTCCTCTATGTGGAGCAAGTTTCCTCCCCACATGACCATTCGCTAGTGGTGGAGTACGCCCTTCATGGCACCATCCTAGTTTGCCAGTTAATCTGTCCATTTGGAGTAAGTCTTCTATCAACATCCTATGGACCTAAGGTTGAGTGATGTCCTTCCTTAGAACCAAAGCTAGGTATTCCCTACTTTGGTTTCCAGTTAATCTGCCTATTAAAAGTAAGTCTTCTATCACCATCCTATAAGCCTAAGGTTGGGTGATGTCCTTCATTAGACCCAAGGTTAGGTATTCCCTACCTTGGTTTCCAGTTGATCTATCTACTAGGAGTAAGTCTTCTATCAGCATCTTGTAGACCTAAGGTTGGGTAATGCCCTTCCTTAGACTAAAAGCTAAGTATTCCCTACTTTCGTTTCCAGTTATTCTGCCTATTAGGAGTAAGTCTTCTATCAGCATCCTATAGGCCTAAGGTTGAGTGATGCCATTCCTGAGACCCAAAGCTAGGTATTCCCTACTTTGGTTTCCAGTTGATCCGTCTACTAGTAGTAAGTCTTCTATCAGCATCCTGTAGACTTAAGGTTGGGTGATGCCCTTCCTTAGACCCAAGGTTAGGTATTCCCTACCTTGGTTTCCCAATTAATCTGTCCATTAGGAGTAAGTCTTCCATCAGCATCCTATGAACCTAAGGTTGGGGGATGTCCTTCCTTAGACCCAAGGTTAGATATTCCTTACCTTTGTTTCCAGTTGATCCGTCTACTAGGAGTAAGTCTTCTATCAACATCCTGTAGACCTAAGGTTGGGTGATGCCCTTCCTTAGACCCAAAGCTAGGTATTTCCTACTTTGGTTTCCAGTTAATCTGCCTATTTGGAGTAAGTCTTCTATCTGCATCCTATAGGCCTAAGGTTTGGTGATACCCTTTCTTAGACCCAAGGTTAGGTATTTCCTACCTTGGTTGCTCCAATTTCCTTGTATAATAGGTGTATGCCTTTCATTAGCATCCTATAGGCTTGAGGTTGGGAGATCACCTCCCTTCCACCCTTAAGATTCTACTTCTATTCGGTCAACGCCAATGTGTGTAGCAGAAGTTCCTTCTACCACACACATTGGCGGTCCATTTGTTGACTTCATTTTTGTATGAGGTCACTAAGGCCCTTTTAAACCCCAGATTAATTCTAGATACTAGGATCTACTCTATATCTTAAGGTCCTTTCCTAGAGCCAGACCTTAGGATCCATTCTAGAGCCTAGGATTCCCTTAGACCCTAGATCTTAAAACCCCTGTAGATCTTAGGATCAATCTAGACTCAAATCAATCCCTACCCTTGATCAACTTCAACCTCAAATCAAATCCTACCTTTGATCAACTCCAAATTCAATTTAATTCCTACCCTTGATTAATTTGAATCTCAAGCTTCATTCAACTCTAATCCCAATTAATTCAAATTTTAAACATACCCAAATTTTGATTCAATCCACTTGAGAATCTAAATTTCAACTTAGACTTTGATTCCACCTTTTATCTAGCCTTGACCCTCTCCATTCATTAATAATCACCATATGATTTTAGATGATTTGGATACTCCAATCATTCAAACTTAAGATCCAATCCAAATCCAGAAATCTAGACTCAAATCCAAAGTCTTAAGGCCCTGTCCTAAAGACCTTTTTCAAAGATTTTTCAAACATTTCAAAACCCAGTCAAATGGCCTCTGATTCATGGTCTATCACTTACAAAGTGATAAGACATGTCTCTAGAGGCTACCCTTAAATTTTGAGCCCATTCTGAGGTCTCTAACCCCAGAATTTGAATTAAAATCCAAAGGCTGTAAAACCTTCAAATATTTAAAGCCTATGCCACTGAACCTAACCCCTTGAAGAGTTTGTGAAAGTTCGATGGGGATGTTAAGCCCTATGAACTTAGTCCCAAACTAACCAAGAGGGGGGGTGAATTGGTATTTTAAAAACTTCGTTTTTAAACAAAGAAATAAAGTAACATAAAACCAAATCACACCACGAAAATAATGCGGAATTAAACGTGCGTAAGCAAGAAAAGAAACACAGAGATTTATAGTGATTCGGTCGACTCGACCTACGTCCACTCCTTGGAGGCACCCTCCAAGTATTGCACTACACAAAAAGTGACTCTCCTTTAGCCCCCCACGGCTAGGTGGAGAAACCCTCACAAGAACCTCCTTTTTGCCACCCCGGCAAGGCAGAGAACCTATCTCCTTTTGCTTCCTCCTGAAGCAGGCAGAGAACCAGAACCAACGGCACAACTCCTTACCTCTACCGACCCTTCCACGGACGAGAAACTCTAGACGAAGACGACGCAGAGAGATCCTTGAAGCAACCCTTGTGAAACCTCTCACAAGCTCCCCCTCACAAGATCCTCTCTCTCTCTTCTCTCTCTTTCTCTCCTCAAGGTCTTCTCAGGTCAAGGCAGCAGCCAAAGGTCTTTAAAAACGTTGAACAAGAGCTCTTTAAATAGAAGAGCTTCAAAAGAGCTCATTAATTGCAAGTTGCCGACTTTATCGTCCAGGCCGATCTGGACATCGGCCTGGCCGATCAGTACAAATCAATGAAGATCGGCCAGAGCATAGCCCTGGATGCCAGATTGGACGATTGAAAATTAGCTTGATCGTCCAGGCCGATCTCACGATCGTCCTGGCCGATCAGTTCAAATCAGACGAAAATCGTCCTGACAATAGCCCTGAATATGGGCTGGCCGATATTGATCGTCCTGAAGTAACTTAAGGTTTTGACTAGATCGGCCTGGCCGATCTTTCGATCGTCCAGGACGATATGATCGTATCAATCATCCTTAATTACTTCCTTGATTTCCTGAACAATTATGGCATAATCTGTTAATATCGTCCAGGCCGATACGAGGATCGTCCTGGCCGATAATTTAAAGATATGCTATACCATACTTGTCTATGGCGGCTACTTCTTTCTGTTTTGAGCTTATCGTCCTGGCCGATACACGTATCGTCCAGGCCGATCGGTTAACGTTGGCTGCCTTAATCAAGAATCCTTAATTAGACTTTCTGTTTTAAACTGATCGTCCAGGCCGATCAAAGATATCGGCCTGGCCGATATGAGTAAAAACAGAATTTCTAATTCTCTCAAGTGTGTGTGTGAAGGGTTACAAAGTATCAGTCTTTTTGGCTATTACAAGTGGACTCAAAAGGTAAAAATAAAAGTACAGACTGACTCAACCCTAACCCTACGCATTCCTGAACTTGGCTCCTTTTTGATTGTCCGATCGTCGATTCCTGAAAAGTTAGAAGCAACAAGCTATCCAAGAAAAACAGTGTTTGTCAATCATCAAAACATAAGACATGAAAAATAGATTTGCAACAATCTCCCCCTTTTTGATGATGACAAAACACAAGTAGGAAAATTAAAGATTCATTAGAAAAAAAACAAAGGTTACAAACCACACATCCTATCCTACTCCCCCTTTTTGTCATCACAAAAAGAGAGTCCGAAAACAGTAAAAAAGAACAACAAACATCACGAGAGACTACTACAAAAAGACAAGAAACAATAAAGTACAAACTAAAAGAACGAGGGATCCTGATCATCAGATGGAGGAGGTGGAGGTGGCTGCTGAAAGTAGCTGGCAAGGGTAGTAAACTGAGCATTGAACCAGGCGATGTCCTGGTCATGCTGCTGCTGCTGGTGAGTGAGAAAACTGTCAAAACGAGCTAGGTCCTCAGCACGGTGATGCTCGTAGCGGGCGATGTCCTCAGAGTGTTGCTGCTCTTGGGCAGCAACATATGCATCAAACCTGGTCTCCCAACGATCAAATCTTGCAATCAGCTGTTCTACCGGTGAATGTTGGTGGAGAGGGACAGGGTCAGGAAAGGGAGCTGGAGCGGGAGCCTCCTCCTCTCTAGCCTCCCGTGGTTCGTCCGGGTGGAGACGAGTGCTGTGAAGGGTGCTGAAGGAATTGTTCGAGTAGAAGAGAGTTGGGAAATCTGGTGGATTGGGATATTGAATTTGGTATTTGGTCTCAAGAACATAGGCTATGATATGTCCTAAGGCTAGATTTGGCTTTCTTCTGTGACCTGGGTCGCGAATTGTTGTGAGGTGATCAATGTAACGAAAAAATAGATCTGCAGTGTTAAATTCCCTATGTGCCATGATGTAGAAGGTAGTGAGGGAAAGTAAAGGGGTAATGTGGACACGGTCGCCGGCTTTTGGAATGACAGATGTGCGAAGGACATGTTGGATTGTCCTAGCATCTCTGACTAGAGAGCTAGTTTCTCCAACATGGTAACGGGCATTGGTCTGACGAAGAAAGTGGTTTGCCGTGGACCAGTCAAAATCAGGGTCAGGAGCAATAAGGTGCAGCTTATCTCCGGTGGTGGATAGCTGTAAAAGTTCAACACAGTCCTGATATGTGATTTCGACAGGGCGTCGATTCACATAGGAGGACAGGGCTGTGAAGGTAGAGTTTATGCGGAGGTTTGCAAAGAATTCTAACAGGAACTCAGAATTGAAAGGAAAAATAAGAGATAGGATGAAGCAAAGGGAAGTGTGGGCAAAGAGATCCATTACCGGGTAGGAAATGTGGGTCGGATTGATAATTCTTGAAACAGTAATTCCACATTCCTTATAGCGATGATAAGCAGCTTCATCTTCTGCTTCACGGAACCGAGGGTCAACCCTTGCCCTCGAGGAACTTCCAGAGGTCTGCCGGACGCGCTTCCCACCAGCCATATGAGAGAACTTTAAGCAGAAAATCAAAAGAGAAAGGATGAGTTGTGAGAAAACATGGCTGGATCGGCCTATATTTAAAGAATCGTCCATATCGTCCTGGCCGATCGAGAAATCGTCCAGGCCGATATGTGTCAATTATTACGTACAGGCCGATTGGTCAAAAAGGCGGTCCAATCGTCCGGGCCGATCAGATATCGGCCAGGCCGATTAGACACAGGCTATCGGCCCGAGGAGTCAGTCCGGGGACGACCGTTGAAAAAGCAGATCGTCCGGGCCGATGAGGTGTATCGTCCAGGACGATGCACAATAATTGATCGTACCGGCCGAAGTTAAAACGTTTTAAATGCTTGCCACGTGTATCGTCCAGGACGAACAGTGGATCGGCCCGGCCGATGGTCCAATAATGGATCGTCCGGGGCCGAATTTTAAAGTTCAAAACGTACTGACACGTGGATCGTCCGGGACGGTCCAGTGTATCGGCCAGGACGATGCACATAGAATGCATCGGCCAGACAAATAAACTATCGGCCAGGACTATCACCAAGAGTTTGATCAAACGTCCAGGACGATGATGTATCGGCCAGGACGATGAATTTCAGTAAGCACAGAAAAAGGTCAGCAGATGGATTTTGGAAAGAATTTGTCCTATCGGCCAGGACGATAAAAATATCGGCCAGGCCGATGTGACTTGAAATTGAAATTAAGAAAGGAATGGTGATGATCAAGACCCTCAAAAATAAAACAAAAGAAAAGACAGTCAAAGACACACAAAAAATAAAAATAAAACAAACACCGAATATTTTTGGATTTTAATTTTTCTATTTTTTTTTGTTTTATGAAGGCATCATATGAGAATTCTTTTCTTGAATTTAAATTTTTGAAGTTTCTAGGAGATCAAGAGGTTTAAACAAAATCCAAATTAGAAGAAGATTGAAAAACTGATTCTATTAACCTAGATCGGACATTCTTCAGGGTACAAAAAATCTCTTAAAAACAACAGAGTCCTAACTTGGAATAACACAAGAGGTTTTAAGAGATCAATCAAGACTGTTAACAACTAAAGTATCTTATAAACCAAAATAGTTTTTTTTTTCTCAATCATGGAATTTGAAATCAAATCTTTGAATGTATCACATAATCAATGAGTTTTCTAAGTTTTTAAAGAGTTTTACCAAAGAGATCATAGCTTGCAAATAGTGGGCTAATTTTATGCCTCTTTTTACTTTTATTGGCTCTTTGAGCATCTTTTGATTTTTGATACACTTTTGTGTATTTTTCTTTTCAATTTGGCTTCATTGGCCTCTTTCCTTTTTGTCTTTTGCAAGCTAATAACTCTTTAATATACCTTAAAGAAAAATACTTAGTTGTAAGTATATCTCCAAATATTAGAGAATAGGGGCTCTCTCTCTAACATAGGGAAGAACAATTCACAACACAAAATCAAAATCACGTGATGACTGCAATGGTAAGATTTCAAAAGCTTGAATGATATCAAAGAATTTTGACTATTATGCATAAGATGATTTAATGTAGCAAGATTAGAACGATATCTTAAAAAACCATTGGTTAAACTGAGTTTAGACTTTTTGTTTTATAAAAGAAAAATCATGCCACTAAACAAGGTCAGAAGAAGGGAAAACATCAATAGTTTACTCTCTTTAGCTAATTTAAAAAAAAGCTAAACCCTAGCTCCCAAAAAAAAACTCCACTTTTAAAAAACTTGAAGTTTTTATCAACGGAAGCCAAAAAATAAGGATCAAAAATAAAAACAAAAACAAACAATAAGCAAAACTAAAGACAACAACAAAGTCAACACAAAAACTAAAAAAAAAAGTCACACAAAAACTAACGATTTCAAGCAAGTGATAAAACAACGGATTTTAGCAATTGAGCTGCAAGCCTCCTTATGTTCAGTTATCCTATGCTCCACGAGGTCTTTGGTGAGAGCACTCCTGCAAGACTCAACAACAGTCAGTTTTAGGAACCCAAACAGATTTGGGCTCCTTCTTAGGAAATATAGAGTGCAATGCAGATGTGGTATGTATTGAATCATGCATCTTAGGTCTCCACACCAATGTGTACTACGGTGAACTGTGCAAGTGTGTGAGATGTGTCCTAACATGCCACAAGTAAAACATTGAACTAAACCAGGAAAAGGTTTTCTTAAATGATTTGAGTAAAATGCTCTTCCTAGGTTTCGGCCTGTGATTAAAAGTTGGTGTCATCCTAGCTCTCTTACATGTATCCAAATCATTTTGAATTCTCAAGTTAGTTCTTTTCAATGCATCATTCTCAATCCTCAAATTTTCTCAATCTCTTTAGATTTCTTAAGATCATCATTAAGTGAGGTGTGTGAAGCTTTTAATGCATTGCTTTTATCACTAATTCCAAATGCTTCTTGTTTAATTCATCAAATTCATCAAGGAGAACCATGTGATTTGAATCAATCGTTGCATGATCTTTGAGAAAAACTTCATGCTCTTTTTGTAGATTTGGATGTTCTAATTTAGGCTAGCATGAAGTTTCTTTAATTTCCTATATGATGCATGGATTTTTTCACAAATTTCAAATAATTCATCATAGGTGGTCTACATACCTCTTCCTCATCACTTTGGTTTTTCCATGAAACACAAGTTTGTTGTTTCTTCCTCTGGGTTCAGTCTCAGAGGAATCAGTGCCAGATTCTGCCCAGAAGCATCTTTGGATTTTCTTATTCTCCTCCTAGACTTAGCTTTTTCCTCACCTTTTTCCTTTTCTTTGCTTGAATGATCTTGAAGTGTAGGACAATCGGCTCTTACATGTCAGGTTTCCTGCATTCAAAACAAACAACATCAGAAGATCCTTTAGTATGTTTATGATCC